>JAJIYU010014498.1:0-13216 GCA_030144865.1 Tinospora cordifolia
ATGCGAAAAAAAAGAAAAAAAAAGAAGAAAAGGAAGGGGGGGGGGGAGGGGGGGGGGGGGGGGGGGGGATTTTGGGCTTGGCGCGTGGGCCGCTTAGGTAGGCAGGCAGGCCTATGTGCCTGGGCTGATTTGGCGCGGGCTTGAGCAAGCAACAAAGATTTTATTTCACTTACTGTTTAAGAATTAGTTTGAGAACTTATAGATACGGTAAATGGATCATATGCAGATGGTACAACTTCAAATGTCAACTCAATGTGATCTTCTATTGATAAAGTGCATCCAATAGATGCAAGTTGATCCAACATTTCTTTGATCTTTAGATGTATTAATCCATTTTCTTGGTGTGTTGCAGTTTAGTCTTTAACTCAGAGGCGTTTGCTTGTGTGTGCATGGTAAAGAAAATATTAAAAGTCTTATAACTCGTGCTCAAGTTTCACAACTAACCAGTCTTGTCAACATTAGTTTGATCTTGTTGCTCCCAATGGAGAAACTATGGACTTATGATTCCTTGATCTTCATCTTTTGATGATAGAAACTTTGGAGGTATATGGGCTTCATTATCGATAAACTTCTGAAGCTTATGTCCTTCAATTGTTCCAAGAATTCTCTAATTTTAGTATCATCCTCTTTAACTTTATTAGCATTAGAAAAGTCATAACTCCATAAAATGTGGACGAATTTCTGGGACAAATTAACACTTCTGTTTTAATTAATATTGAATGCAATATTTTTTTGTATTGGTTTTTTAACTATTTTTTTAACCCAGAAAAGTGGATCTGATCTTCTTTACTACATGTGCCCTGTGCTTATAATTATATATTATCAACTCGCCCCAAATGTATGTAAATATATATATATACACATGGGATGCGAATTTTTTATTTTCAGCTTGTTGATGATATCTGTGCCCAAATTATATCTAATTTATCTTTTTCACGCGTTCACGTGCCTATGGTCATTAGTAGTTCTGACTTTGACTGTAGAGAGAGCTATAAATAAGTCTATTAGTTTGGGCTCTTCTTTTAATCACCTACCCCGCTTATAATTCATTTCTTTATTATTATTTAATTTCCATTATCAAGCCATGGCATTGAAGCTCAAAGCTCTTCTAACCCTCCTGATGATATTCACCGCCATGATCTCCGCAGTTCAAGCAAAACGACATGTAATTGCACCCTCTCTCTCTCTCTCTCTCTCTCTCTCGCGCACACACACACGTACTCTCTATTTATTGATGAAGTTTTTTAATCTCTGCCCAAATTAATTTTCACTAGATAGTCTACTTTCTCTGCTTTGTTTCTTTTTTTTTTTTTTAAATTCAATTAAGGCAAAACAATAATTTGCTATTTTACCGACTTTTCACTTCTCATGACTCTACTCTCCTATATATTTTAGGCAATTTAATTTAAGTCATCATCCCATTAATTAACGTTTAACACTAACGTTTTATTCGTTACCTATGCCCTTCGTTATTTGTATTAAATTTTACATATATATTGCAATCAAATCACAAAAATATATTTATATCTTTTTTTAATAAATAATTGTGGTAAATATATTTTTAAATTATTAGTACGAGATAACGGACAGGAAAAGATAAGTACTAGTAATCAGATTAGAAAATTCAAATTAATTGCAAAAAGAAATCCAGGTGGTGTTGAGATGACATGAAACAGGTGACGGGTCTTTGACTCTTTTTTTTTTTTTTTTTTTTTTCAATTCCTTTATAAATCCTCCTGTTCCCAGTTTAATTGTTGTAGTCATATACATGTGTGTATATTATTAATATCCTGCAAATGAATACGTTAAATAAGATGGTATCATTTGTATGTGTGCTTATTCGCCCTGTCATTTTTTTTAAGTCTTTCATTTTAGGACATTATTTATGTAGATATAATGCGCTGAGGTGGCGCTCAATGGAGCATTACCTTAACAAATAAAATGTTGAATACTCAGTGCAGACCGAATGCTCGACATTTGCTTTTATTTTTTTTTTTTATAAAAAATGAGCTGGTGCCCAGATAATGAACGACGTCAGCTTATTGTCCGAAGGCATTACTAATGCCCTTATTGCAGAGAGATCAATTAAAGTAGCCAGCTCAGATTTCAACCTCAATCACGCGCATGTATTTCTTTGTTTTATTTTATAAAATAATAATAATAATAAAAAGAACCATAAATGGATTCTGGTGTTTGAAAGAGGAAAATATCTACGTAAAATAGAAAGGACTTACAACATACTAATCAGCGAAAAGTTTTGAATTTCTTATATGGTATAAGTTGTTTAGTTTTTCACTCTTTCAGTGTTAGGGGATAAAATAATAATAATAATAATAATAATAATAATAATAATAGTAATAATAATAGTAATACGTTATTATTACTATTATATCCTTTCCTTTTAAGGTAAAGAAACTAATGTGGATTTGTTCTTGATCTTATTGAAAGTTGGACTGGACGGTGGAGATGATAATTTAAAAAGAAAAAAAAAAAGAGGGATTGTTGTGAAAAATACTAGGGCCAAAGACTTTCTAATGCTTAAGTTAGTTAAGAAATTCATAGACTTAGTTTGTACTCAATTTCATCAGCATAAAATTGCCTACCATTTCCATTCGGGTTGCGGTGCTTATTGAATGAAAAAAGAGGTTTTTAGTGTTATAGTAGATTTGGACTTGTGGTAGGACTTAAATATGAAGTATTGTATTAAGAGAGCATACTTTGCATCTTAGAAGGACTTGATGAATCTAATGATGTCTCGGCATCATCTAACATGCAGCAAGTTCTCCACCCTGCTCGCAACAATGGGGTAGCTAGGGCGCGCTTGATAACAATAATTACACCATGGTTGGACATGCATCAAGGTCCCATGGTTGAAGTACACCTCGTCATGTCGGCCTTTCAACTGTACCACAACCAAACAAGAACGTTGACATGTTTTAAGTTCGGTATGTCCAGAAATCAAGCCAATAGTATTGATAACAATGGCCATCCATAGAAATGCATATAGCGACAAGTTCTTAATTTCATACAGAAAAACAGATGACTATCAACTTATTTGTGGCAAAATAGCCCATTTAATTTACTACTTGTGTCACAAATGTAGTTGTCAATGAGTATAATTTTATTCTTTTAACGATTGACAAATGCATTTCTTAACTAACTTCATGGTTGGCAACGAAGTATATATGTTCGTTGTTAAAGACAATTTAGGTGAAACATATTTAATTTTTTATTTGTGACATACTAATTTTGTTATATTGCATTAAAAAAATGGTCTTAATTAGTTATTCATCATAAAGATTTGATGACATTAACAAAAAGATGATGAGATGGAGACAATGCTACGAATTAATTAGCTTAAACTTCAGCTGAAAAGGATACCTAAATTTATGAGGAAAAAAAAAGGAGGAGAGGCTAATAAAAAAAAATATAGAGGTTACTTTGATTGAGGTAACGCCAATCAAAGATCCTACCATGTTTAAGTCTTTGAAAACTTATAAAAGAAAAACATATTGAGTTAAATTATATCATAATCAGCACGTCTTTCCTTATGAAGCAACAATTTATTCATAAAGAATTTTGGGTCAGAGTTATAGTTGAATAGGGAGAGTTGTCTATTTTGTCCTATCAACTATGAGTTGTTTACCTTCGTATGTCAAGCTAAATTGTTAATTCGTCGATGATTCTTGCTATCCGTCTTACATCACTATTGTGGAGAGTACTCTCTAATTCATTAGGTACTGAGCAAGAACTCATGGCGGAGTAAGTACATTGCATTACCTTCGGCACCTTCTATCACTAACTCAATACATACAACTCAACATGTTGGAGATTATGGTCCAAAATTATTAATCAAATATATTTAAATTTTTATCAGTACAACATTCTATCTCATCAATTTGTTGATAAAAGTATTATTTCTTTTGAAAATTTTCATTTACAACTTTATATACATTCAAATATTTTCTTCTTAACCAAATCAATCCCAAAAAACCATTACATTTTCAAGTATATTTGTAACATTTTTCAGTTTTTTGTAATTAAATTTGAAAAATTCGGCAATCCATTTAAGTAATAAATTTAAAACATAAACTTGATCATAATTTATAAATTATAACATACCCTAAAGAAAATGAAAGTCCAAGTTGACTCAATCTTTTTAGAAAACAAGCTTTATCCTACTTTACCAGTCCCTCACCTGATAATCTATAGCATAGAATTTTATTTTTTTGTTAATTTGGATAGATGGA
Organism: Tinospora cordifolia; assembly: GCA_030144865.1. Lineage (NCBI taxonomy): Eukaryota > Viridiplantae > Streptophyta > Magnoliopsida > Ranunculales > Menispermaceae > Tinospora > Tinospora cordifolia. Next base: position 4,251 of record JAJIYU010014498.1, read on the forward strand.
TGAACCCAGAGAGTGGTGGTTCAATATAGGCTCCACCGGACAAGTTTGTTTAGACAAAACCATGTTCTCTTTTTTATACACTAATATGGTGAGGTAGTTTTCATTATGGAAAATTTTGCTACTTCAGTAATTGTTGGGCAGGGTGGTCTTCAATGTGACATCAGGGAAGGAATTCACCTTGATTGACGTACTGCATATACTGGACATTTGGAAGAATCTTGTTTTTGGCTTATTATTGAGCAAAAGTGGATTTGAGATGGTCTTCAATTATGATAAGTTTGTACTATGCAATAATAGTATTATTATTGGAAAGGATTATTTAGAAAGGGGATTGTTTAAGATGAATATAATACTTGTAATCCACAATCTTGATAGTAATGATAAAAAATTATTTTTTCTTTACCGATTGAAGTCTTCTTATTTATGGCATGATAGATTATGTCATATTAATTTTACTTCATTAAATGAATCAATGAACTTAAACATCCTATTTAATTATTAAATTGAACCCAGTTATAAATGTGAAATATTTATTGAAGCAAAATTTGCTAAAATTCCATTTCACTTAGTAGAAAAATACATAAAACCACTAGAGTTAATTCATTTGTGGCTTAAGATTTATATAAACTAGAGGTAGAAAATACAATATCAAGCTTTAGGACCAACTTCACCTCTTCTTTGCTATCACTAGAAAAATCTATTCTAAAACAATAAACTTATTTTAAAAGGAGAAACTTGTTTTGAATTGGCATCACCTAACCAGGCCTCTATCTTCTTCCAAAATCCACCATATGCCTACATAAAAAGATCTTCTTTTCTTGAGTGTAGAACACCATAGTTTCCATTTCTTTGAAGCTTGGCTAAAATTTTCATGTAGATCTTGTTGTCTATAACTAGCTGTTTCCATTCTCCTTGAGACCGAAATAGAAATGTCAACTCATTGAGGCCTAAATTAATATACCTATAAAGAAAGTTCCATAGGATGCACCCATTTTTCACAAAGGATTGAATTGGTCTTAGCTTTATGGTTGTGCCATAGGGCCAAAGAGAGCCATTCTATGTTCAAATTGTCCTTAAGGCCTTGAAAAAGGTAGACAAATTCGCACTTTCCAATCTACTCATAGACAAGCCTAAGAAAGAAGATGGATACAAAGCAAAAAGTAAAGCATCAGCAAACATCTAGTATAACCATTGTAAAAGATAAATTTTCAATTGAAGCCTTACAGTGTTTGCATAGACTACGCCAAAGATCAATTAGGATTTCCTTATTTATAAATCCGGATTTAATAGGAAGAAAGTTATTGAACACCTTTTAAAGAAACAACTTAATCTTTCTTGAAATTGGTATTAACCATGCATCATAGTCTAATCTACTATTTACTAAACCTAACTTACTTGTCATACACACTAGTTTGAATCCTAATAATCTATTCTTGCTCAAATCATCTACTAATTTATATCTTTCCTTGACCAAGCACGTTATACTGTAACACCCTCCCTCCCAACCGCCATCGCTAAGGATACAAATGTCGATTTTACCCTCGTTCATCATTAAAAACAATATGATCAATTAATACAACATTAAATAAGAGTGGTACACTAACTATCCATTCATCATGCATGAAGAGCTCATTAAGGTTACTCGAAAGATGGGACATTACTAAACCATTCTCTATTTGTGTCAATATCTCAACTCTATCACATTTTCTAGCCACATGAATTCTCAACATTTAGGAAACAATTTAAAACCTTTAATCAAGTCAAACTAATTAAAAACTTTAAAATAAAGTAAGCCAATGTAATCTTTCCAAAAAGACATAATTCAAATGGTGCTACAAGAGGCTCAATAGCCTATGAGAATCCATAAAACAAGTCTCAAACTAAAAGAAGATAAACTAGGGCCAACATGTTTAACTGAAATAGAACTACTACATTGATAAAATTAAATGCTGGAAGAAAGCTCCCATGCGCCCATGCCAACGTCTAGTCAATTTTTGCTTGAAAAATTTAAGAAGGGGTGAGCTCGAAGAGCCTAGTGGTTCGATTCAAATATTTAAACTATTATTTCAACCAAATAAATACATGCAACACATGTAGTACCCTGAAAAATTTGTACACAATGAAATAAAATGATTGAATTATAAGGCCAATTCATTTCAGCAATCATTTAACTAGTTTAATTACTTAAAAACCCTAAGGGTAGTAAAATGGAGAAACATAAATGAATTGAAGTGAAATGAAATGAAACAGATCTAGGCATCCGAAATTCATTTCATTTGTTCAATTAAGGGTTGATTTGCCTAATATGCTTTAGTGGAATCTAAATTAGGAAAGAAAATGGAGAGAACGTTAGCCAAATAGAAGTTATGAAATTTTATTGATTTCATGTGAACTCAAAAATGTATGCTAAGGGCCTAAAATCCTAGCCCAAGATGAGATATGAATTTTTATTAAATTCATGTGGATCCAAAAATAGGTGAACACCCCTAAGCATGTGCAAGTTACATGGGTGATGATACTAGCATAACATGATGATGTACATCCATGCCCATGCACACTAAAATGTCCCATGAACATCACAGACTTTGTGCACACATGTGAGCAAACCCTAGTCATCATGTACATTAACCCACAGATGTGGAAATTAAATTAGAAAGGGGTCCATGTGTAGTCAAAAGAACTAAAATAGAAATTCAAAAATAAGATCATTTGTGCACCCAACTATGATAATGTACACCATACTCCACACACCAAAAAATGTCCCAAATTAAGGAACCCTAGCTATTTTAGAAATGTGCTCATGTGGGTGATCATGTACACCCAAAGTGTATGTACACTAGAACGTTTCCCTTAAGCAAAATAACCCTAGCTACTAGCCTTGTGCTCACCTTAGTAGAATAGAAAGTTTTCATAGTTAAAACTTGCCAAATCATAAAGATTTCATGAGATATAGCCTTGGCTGGTGTGCAGCAAAGAGGGAATCCAAGAATAGAAACTTTCTATGAGCTTAATTACAAATAGTATCTCATGTTGATTCAAGAGCTTAGATTGGAAGTTCTAGACCATGATCATGTGTCCATCAAATTTAGATCATGTACACACTAGCCACCATGGTCAACGTCAAAATAAAAAATAAAAAATAAAAAATAGAATAGAAATGAGAAAGATTCCATACCCATTTGTGGCGTCAAGAAGAGGGAAAGTCCAAGATTAGTAGTTGTCTTGCTCACAAATCTAAGAATAGAAGTTCACCTATGGAAACTTGCTAAGACGTCTGTTATAGTGGATAAGTAGAATATTTATGATTTTAGCAAAGATCCTATATTATGATTGACACCCAAAATAGGTTACTCCTACCTTTTGCACATCACTCAAATTAGAAGTTGCTTAATGATCAAGAGAGGAATGAATTGAGATCATTTCCTTGCTCACACCTTGGTGTCCTAAAGAGGTTTACTTGCTGATTTGTAACACATAACATTAGAAACATTCCTAGCCAATTTTGTGAACACAAAACCATATTAGCAAGTGGGCCCCAAGCTGGTGCGTCAAAATTAGGTTGGTGACCCAAACCGTGCATAAAAGAATTGGAAATGTTCTATGTTCACAAATCGCCCATATTGATGCCTCAACTGATTTGGAAAGGGTTCTAAACCTATTTGAGTTCCCACCTAAGAAAGAAACAACAAAAGGAATCAAATTTCACACACATGCCAAAAACATGTGCTCACATTAAGCTAAGGAAATCCTAAATATTCACTTGCCATTTCACTGCACACAAGAGTGGAAACAAATCAGCCACTTACCCAAGATGTCTCATGTGTAGGATTACCCAAAACATCCCCTAGGTGCCCATGAAACACTATAAAAAGGCCCCTAATGCTCTCATTCTTCCTTGTCCCAAAGCAAGAGCATACTAGTGCCTCTTAACTTTCTTTAGCCTTCTTCTTGGCAACCCCCTTAATATTGAGTAATCTTAAAATATTCTTGAGTGTTTTGGTGTTAAATTGAGTGTTTTTGAGTATTTTTTGAGTGCTAGACATTGGAAAGAAGGGGAAACTCTGCCAGAATTTTTGTAATCTTGAAATTAAGGTGAAAGTGATTTCTAAAACCTCCATTTTACTTGTTTAGTTTGATACCATGTCCATGTATGTTTGTTTTCAGTTTAGTATGCACAATTAGGTTTGAAGAACATGATTTTAAATTCAGATTTGCATGAATTTCATGTTAATTGATCATGAAATCATGCCATGTTTAAATTATGCATGTTTAGGTTTATTTTAAAGTACGATACATGCTATGTGTTTGTTTTTCATGCTTTGAATGTTTATGTGCTAAACATGCTAAATCTATTCTATTTATAATTCATGAGTATGAGATTAAACAAAAGATTTTGGAGATTAAGAACCACGTACTATCATAGTGAATATGAGGGTCACTATGGGTGTTCTTTTCTTGTGATTAGTTCACATGGTTCAAGTCCAAAATACTTGGAATATGGGTGAGATCCTAAGTCCAATGAATATGGCAAAAGAAATGTCTTTTCACTCAATGAGGTATTTTGATAAGAACATTAAGGGCCTTGAAACCCTTTCAGTCTGTAAACAAAATAATGTTTGAAATGCCTAATGTTTTACAAATGCTTGAATTTAAATGTGTTGTTAGCCTAAATTAGTGATTTGGTTGTTTGAAAAAGATTCACTAAGCTATGTGCTCACCTTTCCTCTTTTATTTTTCAAGGATTGGAATGACGTGAAAACTTTAATATTAGATAGGTTTTAATTTTAGAAAGTTTCTATATTTGAATGTAAGGGCATATAACCCAAATTTTGAATATCTATAATGTAGGACTTCCACTAATTTTAATTTCTTTATCAGTTTTGAGTTATGTACACTCTTTTATTAAATCAATTAAGATTTGGAAAGTTTTCTTTTATCTCTTGTGTAATGGCCTTATTGAACTTTATGTATAAATTTTGGATTAAGTACTCTTGAATCTCAATGAGGCATGGGATAAAAGGAATAAGAAGTCAAGTTGTATACCTGTAAAGTAATACAAGCCCGACCCGCCTTGTGGTTAAGTCCAATTGGAAGTCTCGGGGGTCGGGGTGTCACAGCGTGGTATCAAAGCTTAGTCAGTAGATGTACTGGGCTAGGAAATAGAAAGTCAAGCATTAGTTGCTCGACCAAAATTAGAAACTCAATTAGGTTTGACTTGTGCTTTGAGTTGAATGTCGAATGCCCTACTTTCTATTTTGAAACAGAAAAATATGTTAAAAATTGTTTTCAAAAGAGAAATATATGTTTTGAAATGTTTTGTCTAGACACAAAGACTGTAAGTTGAGCTGATAGTTTGTAACAACTCGGGCTCACTATGTATCGATATTATCCCCACCTTAGCCACCACTGACTAGGTGCAGGGTTTTGTCCTTGGCAAAACTCGAACCTAAGTCTCCCAAAAGCGCTCAACATAATGAGACACCCTCGAATGCACATTTAGCCCAAGAATCCCCCTAGAGTCAAACCGATGTGGGATATTACAATCCACCCCCCTTGGGAGTAATCTTGTCATCGAGATTCACACCTTCGGTACACACAGAGTGGCTCTGATATCATTTGTAACAACTCGGGCCCACCGTGATGATATTATCCCCACCTTAGCCACCACTAACTGGGTGCAGGGTTTTTTTTTGGCAAGACTTGAACCTAAGTCTCTCAAAAGTTCTCGACACAATGAGATACCTTTGAATGCACATTTAGCAGGGAATCCCCCTAGAGTCGGACCGATGTGGGATATTACATTTGTAACAACCAGGGCCCACCATGATGATATTGTCCCCACCTTAACCACCATTGATTGGGTTTAGGGTTTTGTTCTTGGCAAGACTCAAACTTGAGTATCCCAAAAGCATTTGGCACAATGAGACACTTTTGAATGTACATGTAGCCTAAGAATCCCCTTGGAGTCGAACTATTGTGGGATATTACAATCCACCCCCCCTTGGGAGCAATCTCGTCCTCGATATTCACACCTTCGGTACACACATGGCGACTCTAATACCATTTGTAACAACCCAAACCCACTACGTACCGATATTGTCCCCACCTTAGCCACCACTGATTGGGTGTAGGGTTTTATTCTTAGCAAGACTTGAATCTAAGTCTCTCAAAAGCGCTCTGCACTAGTAAGGCTCACAATTGCTCATTTAGCCTAGGCATCGCTCTAGTGTGAGACCGATGTGGGATATTAAAATCCACAACTTGCATTTCAATTCCTTTGTTCTAACATTTATTGAAATCCCTCACGAATACACTTTTTATTGTGTTTAATATTCAATTCAATAGTGCAATACAAGTAAAAAAAAAAAGAATACTTCAAACTCTTTATTTATTCAAATAAAATAAAGAAACTTACATTCTTAAATTAAATCATAAACTTGAGCACATAACTCTTTAATTAAAAATAAAAATTCAGTGAAAGTCTAAAAATCAAAACTTGGGCAACATGCCCTTATAATAAAATTTTCAATACTTAAAAAAGAATCTAATATCTATAATCTACATAGTTCACTCAATTTCCTGAAAAATAAAAGGAATGGGGTGATCATATCAATAACACATCTAATTTCACACACTTTTATGCATTAAGTGATTCACTCAATGTTTTGGTTTCAAGTTGACGTTATGACTGAAAGGGGGTCTATTCCCTTGATGTTCTTATTTTAAGTACCCCTCCTTAAGGTGAAAAGACAATTCTTTTGTTACTTTCCATTGGACGCCACATATCAAGTATCCCTTAGTTGCGTCCTACAACTACACACTCCAAGCATATGGTAAGAACACCCATAGCATCCCTACAGATCACTATGACAGTACATGAATCTTATCTTCACTTTCTTAAGTTTAAGATCACATAATCATAAAAGAAATTCAAAATATAAATTTCAGAATTTTAAATAACCAAGAAAGCATGAAAACATCATATGGCATGCTTGAAGCTTCAAAGTAAACCTAAGCATGGAATCTAAGCATAGCATGGTATCATGAATAATTAAAACATAAAAACATGCTAAACTGAAATTAAAATATGATCATTCATGCTGAAACTGAAATAAAACATGCTGAAAATTAGAATTTAAACAAGCATGAACATGCTAGAAATTTAAAATAGCAAAGTAGAGGGTTAAGAAATCCCCTCCACCTTAATTCAAGTTTTTTATTGAATCTGGCAGAGAGGTTCCCCTTATTTACCACTTTCAGAACTTCAAGGACTTTTAACCACCAACAAAAACTACTTCAACAACTCTCTAAAATACTGAAATCAGAACTTTACACACAAGAGAGAAAAGAGAATTGAGAAGAGGTGCCAAGAAGAGGGCAAGAACAAGAAAAGAGGAAAGTGTCAACTCTTTACTTTGGGATGAGATGAATGTGAGCAAGAGAGGGGGTTTTTATAGATGTTCATGAGCACAAGGGGGGACTTGTTGGGAAAAATCACTAGAGAACCTTTTCATACATATCTAGGATGTTTTTGCATGGTTTGGGCAAGTATGCTCACTAGGATTCCTATTCCAAAGATATGAGCACAATTTTGTTTCCTAACCAACTATGAACACAAAATGGGTCTAGATTATGTTCTAATTCAGTTGGGGCGTCCATATAAAATCAGTTCTGGACAATTAGCAACTTTCCTTTGCTCGTTTCTTGTTTGGTCATCACACAAACATGCGTAAAAACACTTCTAATTTTGGCCTTTTTGATTAGGGAATTATTTCCTTAAGCAAAGGTGGCTTGTGAGTACATGATCAGACTTGAGGGACACAAGATCAAGGTTTTAGGAATTCTAGGAAACTCTCTTAATTTGAAAGTTGGCACATGTGGAGCACACACATGGTGTAGACGTGTTTAGGGTGCATGGGTACACTTGATCATTTATCTTAGTACATGGGATCACTTGTCTTTGTTTCTAACCATGGAAAAACTTCTCATAGGTGTGTGTACTGATTCATTTGAATGGTACATAGGATTATTTTGTATGGATTCAAATAAAGAACACATCCCATGGAGCTTTGGGTAGGGTGAGGGTGCACATTATCATGGTGTTCCACCCATGTGACTTGCACATGTTGGGGTGGTCATGACTTCATGGGTTTACAAAAATTAAATAAAAATTAATATCTCCTAATTTACAAGGAATTATGATTTATAACCTATAGTTTTGGAATCACATGAACTTAATGCAAATTTTAAGGTATGGTTTGTTCTAAGGTGATTTTCTGTAATACCCCAGAATTTTGTCAAATAATTTAACATAAATAAATAAGTTTGAGGAAATTAAATGAAATAAATCAAGTGAAAATAATTTCAAAGATTTTATGAAATTTTCGGGTGCAAATTGTGGGTTTGCACATGAAAAATAAAATATATTGGAAATATAATAGACAAATAAGACCTTAATTTGATAATTAAATGAAAAATTAAGGTTTAGTAGAATTAACTATGAAATTTAAGGAATTGCTTAAGAAATAAATAGAAATAAAATATTGGCTAATATGTGAATAAATAAGGTGTGTGCTAACACAATAAATGTGAATACTACATATTATAGGAATATGTACATAGAAAAATTCATATAATTAAATAAAATGTATTTATTAAAAATAAATAAAAAATTATGTAAATAATAGTGTATAATTACATAATTTATTATCTGAAAATGAAATACGAAATAAATAAAAAAATACATGGAAATGAGAAATATTGATTATTTATTTAGTAACATCAAATATATTAAAGAAATAGAAATATATATATATATATATATAATAAATGTAATATTAAATAATTAGAAAGGAAAATAATTTAGTAAATCATCAATATGGAAGGGGATATACAAGAAAATCAAATTTTTATCAATTTGGAAGTGTCCAATTGGCTAAAATTCGGATTATAGAAGCTTTGGAAAG
>JAJIYU010014499.1:0-13182 GCA_030144865.1 Tinospora cordifolia
TTTTTGCCCTTTCATTTTTGCCCTTTCATTTCTTCCATGTGCGCGTGAATTCACGATTCACAATTTTTTTTGCCCTTTCATTTTTTTTGTTTTTCATTTTTCAGCGAATTCGCTGAAATTGCGCGATTTCGGTTAATTCGCCAAATTCATGCAATTGGGTGAATATATATATGTACATATATATTTGTTTATTATCATCATTTCTATTATTATTTTATGTATTTTTACATACATATATATGTATATTTAATACGTACACACATTCATATATCTTCACACATATATTTTTACATATATCATACATATATAGTTCTATTTCTTTTCATTGATAATTTTTGTATACAAAAAATTTTCATTTATTTTATACTTTGGAGTATATGCAATTTATATCCAAAAATATTATAAATTTCTCAAATGAAATATTTTATATAATTTTTTGTTTATTGAAATTCGTACAAAATTCTTAGGTATTAGATTCTACCCCATTAGAAGGAATTTCGTCTTCGAAATTTGTATTAGGCTACTCGAGGGTCGTTTGGTTACTTGCTTCTAATGAAGAGGTTTGGGTACATAGTCTATGTTTTACTTTTCAATTACCAAGTAATCTCTTATATTCCATGGTGTTCTCAGAAAACTTTGACTAACGGGATGTCTTTAGTTCTTAGGCTTTGCACCTTGCGGTCGAGAATCCTAACCACAACTTCATACATGACATCATCTTGGATGTCCACTTCTTCCCAACAGATTATGTGGGAGGGATTTGGTTAGTACTTCCTTAGCATTGATACGCGGAATACGTTGTGTATTGAGGACATTAGATTTGGAAGGTCTAACTCGTAGGTATGTTCGTCGATCTTCCTGAGTATCTCAAAGGGTCCAATGAACCTAGGTGCTAGTTTTCCTTTGATTCCAAATCGTTTAATTCCCTTCTGAAGGTTGATTTTCAGAAACACTTTATCACCTACGTGGAATTCTAGAGGCCTTCTTCTTCTATCAGCGTAACTCTTTTGTCTGCTTTGTCCAGTAGTCAGTCTCTTCTGAATCTGTTTCACCTGATTGTTCACCTCCACCACAAAATCTGGCCTACTAAGAGTGTGATTCTCAAATTCAACCCAATAGGTTGGTTATCCGCAGGGCCTCCCATAGAGAGCTTCGTACAGAGCCATCCTTATACATGCCTGATAACTGTTGTTATAGGCAAACTCTACCAGGTGTAGATATTTACTTCAGTTTCCTTTGAAGTCAAGCGATGCAAGACCTCAACATATCTTCTAACGTCTGGATAACTCTCTCAAATTGGTTATCCATCTGAGGGTGAAATGTCGTACTTATGGTGAGTGTAGTGCCTAGTTCCTTATGTAGACTCTTCCAAAATTGTAAGGTGAAACGAGAGTTTCAATCTGAAACTATCGTCTTAGGTACCCCATGAAGGCGTACTATCTCTCTCACATAGAGTTCACCTAGTTTACTGATTTGGTTTGTGGATCTAATGGGCAGGAAATGTGCCACCTTAGTGAGACGATCCACAATCACCTAGACAATATCTTTCCTTATCTGATTTTTGGGTAATTTGCTAACAAAATTCATGGCAATGTTATCCCACGTCCATTTTGGGATCGAAAGTGGTTGTAACATTCTAAAGGGCTTTCGATGTTCTGCCTTTACCTGCTGATAGTTTAGGTACTTAGAAACATACGTAGCTACATCATTTTTCATTCCCTTCCCCCAACAGGTTTTGAGGAGGTTTTGATACATCTTATCTCCTTCTGGGTGCATCGTGTACTTTGTCTGATGAGCTTCATCTACGATGGATTGTCTACTTTGTCCATTCTGTGGTACACAAATTCTATCTCTGAGCCTGGGGGTATTTTTAGCATCGATTTTGAAGTTAGTATGCTTACCTCGTTGAATTCCTTCAATGAACCTTGTGAGCCATTTATCTTGCCTTTGATCTTCCTTGATTTGATGTAGAAGATCCAGTTGACAAGTCTTATTGTATAGATAGACTCGTTTTTCATTTAAGGTCACGCCCATCCTGAAGTTTTCAATCAATTGGCACATCTGACCCTTTTCCTCTTCCTCTTTGCTGAATTTCCTACTGAGGGCGTTTGCTACTCCGTTGGCTTTTCTTGGATGGTAATGGAGTTGAAAATCGTAGTTTTTGAGGAATTCCAACCACCTACGCTGCTTGAGGTTCAATTCCTTCTGGGTATAGATGTATTTCAAACTTTTGTGATATAAAAATAGGTCGAACCTCTCACCATACTGGTAATGCCTCCATATCTTCAAGGAAAACAATTGGCTGCTAATTCTAAGTCATGTGTTGGGTAGTTTTGCTCACGGATCTTTATTTGTCCCAAGACATAAGCAACAACCTTTTTTCAATGCATTATGACTGCACTTAATTCGTTTTGTGAAGCATCTGTGTATAAAACATATGTGATGCCATGAGTCAGAGTGACTAAGATAGGAGCCGAAGTCAATATCCTCTTCAATTTTTGGAATGATTGTTTACACTTCTCATCCTAATTGAACTTAACTTCTTTTTTGATCAGTCTGGTCATGGGTTCTGCTAATTTGGAAAAGTTTTGTATGAATCTTTTGTAGTATCTAGCTAGGCCCAAAAAACTTCAGATTTCAGTGACCCGCTTAGGTTGTTTCCAATCTGTAACAACTTCTACATTTTCACGATCTACTGTAACACCCCACCTCCCGAGCCCCATCGTCCACGTCAACTGACGGATGAAATTTCTTTGATCAATAGTCTTGGGCCGCCCGGGAGATGGGCCCGTGTTACATTTTCTTCTTCTTAAACCCAAATTCATGAGGGTTTCTGTATACAATAGTCTACGTACAAAATAATTCAAGGCATCATAATTAAAATCCTTCATTTATTTATACTAATTTAACCTTTACAATGAGAAAATGAATTTAGAAATGAATAAACAATTTGATTTGGGCCTATGTGCCCAACATTGAAATAAATAAAAATTTTCAATAAATAAGCTTTCTCGTGAGCTGATTAATTCCCTGAAATGTGAAAAATAGGGGGTAAGCTAAAAAGCTCAGTGAATCATTCCATCTATTTAATTCATTATGTTAACCAAATAATACAAGCATATCAAACACTTTCAGGGATTAAATCGATTCAAACAATATATTATTTCCATTGTAAATTAGATTGGAAGGAATTAACCTATGTGTTCCAGATCTAGGGTGAGAGATCGTTTCTGAAATTCAAACCCTTCTCTGTGGAGTGGGATCACACATGAAACCCAGTCTACTCTGGTGCCAAACCTGATAGCCAGTCGAAAAGGCTGGTAATACACACGGAGAATATTTGTCCCCGTACTAGTACGTGGTTGAGATCTTTGTTTAATCTTAGTTGTTTTGCAATAGCGTAGTAATTGAACATTTCAACAGTATTTAAACACTCAAACAGTATAACATGATCATTGACTTTCGATTTCTGATATAGAAGATCGTACATAATGTAACTACAAAGCATACTCTCTTGGTCATAAGCAGTATATTAATAAATGGTAGCTCTAATAATATAGCATTCACATTGACATTCGATTTTTGATGTAGAAGATCGTACAAGACGCAACTACAGAGTATACTCTCTAGATCATAAGCAATAAAATAATGCATAAATAAAAAGAATTCAACTTAAATAAATAAAACAAGCAAGCATTATTTAAATCAAAATAATAAATTAAAAGAAAGGGAAAGAAAATCACATCGAGATCGCTTTCTAACATTGTGTAGCACTTCGTTGATAAAAAAACAAGCTATTTAGAATATCTTAAGAAAAAAAGAAAAAGACTGAGGTTGCCAGGAAGGAGGCAAAAAGAGAGCAAGGGAGATTTCAGCTCTTGCTTTGGGATGAGTGAAATGGTTAGAGTTTGGGGGTTTATATAGAGTCTTATAGGGTTAGTTTCGTCATTTTTCACCTTCCAAAACAGGAGAATTTCTATTTTTAGCTTGCATTGGTGGCTAGATGATTAGGGTTTTCGAATTAGGATTTTTTGGCATTTTTTTCCGTTTAAATCAATGGCTACAAGGCCTTTTTCAGATTAGATCAATGGTTAAGAAAGAAAAAAAAAACATTTTTTTATATAAGAAGGGGGGGGGGGGGGGGCAGCCGAAGGCCCATGTGCACGAAATTAATTTATATATATATATCAAACCATATATTAATATAATTTAATAAAGAAAACTATAACCATATAACTATAACTATTTTATCATTTATTTGCATATAACTTATCAATAACTGGTTAATTATCCTGTATAATTACTATAACTTAATTAATCCTACTATATACTTAGTGTAAATAAATTAATATATATATGCATGTGGTTATATAATGCCCACATATGTACTTCAACACCATTTAATTAATCAATTAAATTTTATGAGTCTATCTTAATTAATTCAAAATAATATATACAAGCATCAATTAATAAAATGGCACAGGCTAATATATACGTGTGTCTAAATCAATTAAATCGCATACAAACTAATTTGGGGTATTACATTCTACCCCCGTTAAAAAGGATTTCATCCTCAAAATCTATCGATAGGTTACTTGAGTGTCTCTTGATGAATTGTTTCTAACAAACAATTCTGGGTACTTACTCTGTATTTCACTTTCCAATTCCCAAGTAGCTTCTTCTATTCCATAGTGTTTCCAGAGGACTTTGATTAAGGGAATATCTTTTGTCCTCAGACTTTGTATCTTGTGATCTAAGATCCTAACCACGGCTTCTTAATATGTGGCGTCATTTTGGACGTCTACTTCTTCCCATTGAATAATGTGGGAGGGATCTGGTTCGTATTTCTGTAACATTGAAACGTGAAATACATTGTGGATTGAGGACATTTGATTTGGAAGGTCTAACTCGTAGGCGCATTCGCTGATCTTCCTTAGTATTTTGAAGGGTCCGATAAATCTAGGTGTTAGTTTTCCCTTGATTCCAAACCGTTTGATTCCGTTCTGTGGACTAATTCTCAAAAACACCTTTTCACCTGGTTAGAATTCTAGTGGTCTTCTTCTTTTGTCAGCATAACTTTTTCGCCGACTTTGTGCAGTGGTTAATCTTCTTTGGATTTGTCTTACTTGATTTGTCATCTCTTCTACTAGGTCTGGTCCAGGAAGAACATGATCCTCTAACTTAGCCCAATAGGTTGGTGATCTGTAGGGCCTCCCATAAAGAGCTTCGCACGGTGCCATCTTTATGCTTGCCTGATAACTATTATTGTAGGCAAACTCTGCCAGGTGTAGGTACTTACTCCAGTTCCCTTTGAAGTCAAGGATGCAAGACCTGAGCATGTCTTCCAGCGTCTGAATGACTCTCTCAGATTGTCCATCCGTTTGAGGGTGAAACGCCGTACTCATTGTGAGTGTAGTGCCTAGTTCCTTTTGTAGACTCTTCCAAAATTGTAGGTGAAACGAGAGTCTTGGTCAGACACTATCGTCTTAGGCACTCCATGAAGGCGTACTGTTAGCAAACCCCACAAGTATACTAGATCGCAGTAGTAATATCCGGTAAATCCGGGTATCGTCCTCAGGGAGCAATGGTATTTTTAATACCAAAGTTACTAATGATCTCAGTTTTATCAAGACTAAATTGAAAGTGATTAAGTTGATTTCAAAACCAGAAACTAATGTAAACAAAGACTATGATAGATTGTAGAATTCAGTAGAGAAACATGTCTAGGATAATGAATGTCGCTGCTTAGTTTGCAAATCTTTGTTGTATTTGTGAACTAGCCAATCTATGAGTTATAGCATCAATGGCTGAAACCCTTTCTCAAGGTGTTCCAACACTCACTAGATTTGTTTCGTCAAACCCTCTCCCGAGGCGTTCACTAGACAATCTATGTGTTTAGACTAACAATCCCTGTGCAACTCCCTAGACTGGTCAACAATCTCCCGATCAATCAACTGGTCTAGGTCCAGATTGTGATATCCATATTTTAGACTTCTCTCCCGAGATAAACTGAAATACTAGTTCAATACATCTATGGCCAGTAGATATAAGGCCTTAAGTCTACACAATAAGGAATAGAATCTATAAATCAACAACTACAATCAGATATCACAAACTATGCTTTGAACAATCACATCTCAGACAATAGAACTGATTAGTTTGACATAGATGTAAAGGAAAACATAAAATTAGATTCAAATAAGCAATACATACTCAAATCTCTTTACAATCTTCAAAAATCAATAAAAACCTAAACTTTCATGCCCTAGTAGCCGTCACAGTGTTTCTTCTTCAATCTTCTATATTTTGGACTCTAAATACCTTCTTCTATTTATAGTCCCGCACTAAAAAACCTAAAAAATACGAAAATCTCGCTATAAAATCGAGTGACCTCGGTCCATGAACTTGATGTCAAAAACCCCAGATTTCCTGCATTCTGTCCACTGCGGTCTATAAAAATTATGTGCCAACCACGTTATGGTGACCGCGGTCTTCAATCTATGGACCGCAATCACCAGTGTGGTATTCACTGGTTCTGCTCTTCTGTTCTGACTGCAATCTTCAGTTTTTGTACCGCAGTCTTTTGGTCTTTGCTCTTGATTTTCATCTCTTTTATGCCTGCTTATGATGCATTCCTTGTATATATCAACCTGCATCCTGTAATACATGCACATTCCTTTCCCAGACATTATTTTCTCATAGAAACATATCAAAATCATCAAGAACAAGGCTTAAAAGTTATTAAACAATGTAATTTCTAACTATATGCAACTATTGCTAATTATGCAATTCTCTATTTATATTTTCTCTTATTTCCTATAAAATGCATCATTTTACCTATTCTAATATTAGTTTACTATGCAACTAACACGTACTATCTCTCTCACATAGTGAGGTGATCCACAATCACCCAAACAGTATCCTCCCCTTTCTGATTTCTGGGTAATTTGCTGACAAAGTCTATGGCGATGTTATCCCACTTCCATTCTGGAATTGGAAGTGGTTGTAACAATCCAGAGGGCTTTCAGTGTTCTGCCTTTACCTGTTGATAAGTTAGGCACTTAGAGACATACTTAGCTACGTCTTTCTTCATACCTCTCCACCAATAGCTTTTTCAGATATTTTGATACATCTTATCTCCTCCCAGATGCATCGTGTACTTTGTTTGATGGGCTTCATTTAGAATAGTTTGCTTACTCGGTCCATATTGCGGTACACAAATTCTTTCTCCGAGTCTTAAGGTACCCTCAACATCCATTCTGAAGTTGGTATGCTTTCCTTGATGAATCTCTTCGATAATCAACTTGAACCACTTATCTTGCCTTTGATCTTCCCTGATTTGATGCAGAAGATCTGGTTGACAAGTCATATTGTATAGATAGGCTCGCTCTTCATTCAATGTCACCCCCATGCTAAAGTTTTCGATTAATTGGTACATTTGACCCTTTTCTTCCTCCTATTTGCTGAATTTTCTATTGATGGCATCTGCTACTAGATTGGCTTTTCCTGAATGATAATGAAGTTGGAAATCGTAGTCCTTGAGGAATTCCATCCATCTACGCTGCTTGAGGTTTAACTCTTTTTGGGTATAGATGTATTTCAGACTTTTGTGATCTGAAAATAGGTCAAACCTCTCACTGAACAGGTAATGCCTCCATATCTTCAAGGCAAACACTATAGCTACTAATTCTAAGTCATGTGTTGGGTTGTTTCGCTCGTGGATTTTTAGTTGTCACGAGGCATAGGCGTCAACCTTTCCTTCCTGCATTAAAACTACACCCAATCCATTCTGTGAACCATCTTTGTATAGAACATATGTGATGCCATGAGTTTGAGTGACTAAGATAGGGGCCGTAATCAATCTTCTCTTCAGTTCTTAGAATGATTGTTCACATTTCTCATCTCAATCGAACGAAACTTCTTTTCTAGTTGGCCTTGTCATAAGTTCTGCTAATTTGGAAAAATCTTGAATAAATCTTCTGTAGTATCCAGCTAGGCCCAAGAAGCTTCGAATCTTGGTGACTGTCTTAGGTTGTTTCCCATCCATGACAGCTTCAACCTTTTCAGGATCCACATAGATGCCTTCTACTGATACTACAAGGCCAAGAAATTTAATTGTCTTCATCCAGAATTTACACTTGCTGTACTTGGCATACGGTCTGTGTTCTCTGAGTGTTTCTAACATGATCTTCAAGAGTTTTAAGTGTTCCTATTTGGACTTAGAGTATATTAGAATGTCGTCAACAAATACCATGACAAACTGGTCAAGGTATTGCCTAAATACTCGGTTCATTAAGTCCATGAATGCTGCCGGGGCATTGGTTAGAGCAAAAGGCAATACTGTAAACTCGAAGTGACCATATCGAATTCTGAAGGCAGTCTTATGAATGTTTGTTTCACGGATCCTCAACTGATGATAGCCTGACCTAAGGTCAATTTTTGAGAAATGAGTGGCTCTTCTCAATTGATCAAATAGGTCGTCTATCCTTGGTAACAGGTATTTGTTCTTTACCATTGGTTGATTCAATTTTCGATAGTCGACACAAAGTCTCATAGATCCGTCTTTCTTTTTCATGAACAACACTGGAGCCCCCCAAGGTGATTCACTTGGTCTAATGAATCCTTTCTCTCAGAGTTCGTCTAATTGGGTCTTCAACTCGATTAGTTCTACTGGTGCCATACGGTATGGAGATATAGCTATGGGTTTGGTTCCAGGTTGGAGTTCGATCTTGAACTCGATGCTTCTAGTTGGTGGTAGACCAGGCAAGTCATTAGGAAACACATCTTCATAGTCTCGGACTACTTCTAGATTCCTGATTCCTTTTGGTCCTTCAGAGTCTTCTTCTAAGAGGTTTTCGAGGTTATCATTTTGCTTTAAGCAGTTCAACATGGCTATCATTGGGCTCATAGGAAACTTATAAATATCACCATCTATCTTGAAGGTTTCTCTTGAGGGCAACGTTATCGTTACTCTTCTCTTGGGACAATTGATTTGTGCCTGGTACTGATCCAACCAATCCATACCCAATATCACGGCATACCCATGGAATGGTAATACACGGATGTCAGCTGAAATCAGCTGATCTCCAAACCTAAGGTCACAAGTACACATTTTCTTTGATGTAATAGTTGTTCCTATAGATGTTGATACATTCAATGTTATAGGCAAAGTCTTTGTTACTAGTTGTAATCTATTAACTACTTTTTCTGAAACGAATGATTTTGTTGCACCCGAATCAAATAGCAGTTTCACAGCAGTGTTAAATAACAATAATGTACCTTCAACGGTAGGGATTTGGTTTTCAGGGGCATCAACGATAGCAAATACCCTAGCCTAATTTTGTCCACGACCTTGATTCAGGTTTTGTGCTTGACCATGGTTTTGATTTTGCCCATGAACGTTGTTTTGTTGAAACGGTTGTTGTTGAGGACACATGTTCTGTTCTTCCCCCTAATGATTTGGAGGTTGTTGTTGCTGTTGCTTCTGGGTTTTTTTGCGACAAAACTTCTCTATGTGCCTTCGCTGGTTGCAGTGGAAACACCGCCCTTGACGTCTGGCTAGCTCTATTTGTTTTTTCGTGGTCGGTCTAGGTTGATTTTTCCCTTGAGGCATTTTGTTTCCATTGTTCTGATTGGTATCCCTTCTCTTTTGATCTCCTTGGTGATCTCTGTCACCTCCTATCTCTTGTTTCTGTTTCTTAGCCTTTGCTCAAAATTCAGCTTTTGGTCTAAGGTTAATGCCCTATCTACTACTTCTCTATACGTCTTCGGGCAGGCTGTCTTTATCAATTTTCGGATCTCAATCTTGAGACCCTGGGTGAAACGGTTGACCTTCTTCTTCTCATCACTGATTAATTCAGGTGAGAACTTTGCCAGCTCAATAAATTGGGCCTCATATTCAGCCATCGTCATCTCTCTCTGGTTCAACTGAATGAAATCTTCTTGCATTTTCATCAGTGTCGCTTCCGGAAAGAATTTCTCATAAAATATTTCTCTAAACTCTTCCCAGGTCATTCAGCTAACATCAATGGTCGGGTCAGCTTTTACCATCCTCCACCAGCTTCTAGCTGCTCCCTTAAATTGGTGGATAGCCAATGCCACCCTCTTAGGACCCGTCACTCTTAACACGTCCAAGTGTTCTTCTAATTTTTGGTACCAATGATCAGCCGTTAAACTATCAATGGTACCATGGAATTGTGATGGTCCCAGTTTCTTCAGTTCTAGTAGCAACTTCTTATGCTCGTTGTCTTCCAGGTCTTCCAGTTCCTCCCGACGATCTGGAATCTCAGGTGTTGGCACTTGCTGTTGCATCGAAATTTGTTCTTACACCTATGGCTGTGGTGCTGCCTGTGGTATCATTTGAGATAGCATCCGCTTTATTTGTTCCATCACTCTTCTAGTGACTTCATTCGTCATGTGTTCCATTCTAGCTCCAGCCATGCCGTTTTGCACTTCCTGACAGTCGGTGTCATCGGATGTAGCACCTCTTGTTGCGTATCTTCTGGGTCCGACCATTATCTACATATCATTGCCGAATTAGTATTTGTTTCTGTTGTTTTGTTTAGTCCCTTCTATCATGACCCTAGATTCATGTCTCTAGGTTCTCGATCGGTTGAGCGGCCTAATGATTTGTTCTTCTAAGTTACTTTTGTTTTTGAGTATAGGATTTGGTTTCATGCAAACAGTAAGATCATAATACATTCAATTATTCAAGAAATTCATGCTAGCATAGTAAAATTCTAGGCTTTTGCCTATGCCTCTAGGTTCGTATGTCCCATACCACCTTTGCCCTTTAACATAAACTTTCACCTAGATATTTCACTACACCCAATCAATTTCGCAAATGTCTCGATTTCTAAGGCTTTCCAAGCCCCATTATACTTGATTGTCCCATACCAGCCAAGCATAGGGAAACAAGTTCGTCCATAGCCACCGATCACTCACCAAACATGGTCCGTCATTCTCTAAGTTTAGGATTCTTCCGTACCCCCGAATATATATGCGTCCCATACCACATAGAAACCAAGGATACAGGATCCTCCCGAGTTTATGCCCTGACCAAACAAGTGTTCGTTTTTCATACATTTCCAGTCTCTAACTTATGCCCTAAAAGTTTATTCATGATTCACTGTGGCACCCTTGGCAACCCCCAAGCCTCTACTTAAGGTTTCTTCCCTAAACCTAGGTTTTCAAATCCTTGTTGGCATCTCATTTGGACCATAGTGAATTCCTAGCCCTCGGTTACCACCTCTTTCTTTTTATCTCGTAAGAAAATAAATGTGTTTTTCAACTCCGACTACTCGTATGAGCTGGTGGGACAACCTCTAGATCGGACGGCGAGACTGAAGTCTACTTAGCAACTGTGCTTTCTAGAACGGGATAACCCGTCTCCCTTTCAATTGTAGCTTTACTCGAGACAAAGCTTACCCACTATCAGCTCAACTTGTAATCTTTGTATCCAAACAAAACCATTGAAAACATATATCTCTTTTCAAAAACAATTTTTTTTTTCAAAAATCATTTCAGTTTCCAAAACAGAAGGTAGGGCTTCTAAAATAAATAAATAAATAAATAGCCTTACCAGACTAGTCAATTCCTTCTAATTCTTGTCCAAGGCATCTAAAGCCTAGGCTATGATACCACCTTTGTAACATCCCACCTCCCAAGCCCCATCGTCCACGTCAACTGACGGACGAAATTTCTTTGATCAATAATCTTGGGCCGCCCGATAGATCGGCCCGTGTTACATTTTCTTCTTCTTAAACCCAAATTCATGAGGGTTTCTATATACAATAGTCTATGTACAAAATAATTCAAGGCATCATAATTAAAATCCTTCATTTATTTATACTAATTGAACCTTTACAATGAGAAAATAAATTCAGAAATGAATAAACAATTTGATTTGGGCCTATGTGCCCTACATTGAAATAAATAAAAAATTTCAATAAATAAGCTTTCCCGTGAGCTGATTAATTTCCTGAAATTTGAAAAATAGGGGATGAGCTAAAAAGCCCAGTGAATCATTCTATCTATTTAATTCATTATTTCAACCAAATAACACAAGCATATCAAACACTTTCAGGGATTAAATCGATTCAAACAATATATTATTTCCGTTGTAAATTAGACCGGAAGGAACTCTGTGTTCCAAATCTAGAGAGAGAGAGAGATCATTTCAGAAACTCAAACCCTTCTCTGTGGAGTGGGATCACACATGAAGCCTAGTCTACTTTGGTGCCAAACTTGACAGCCAGTCAAAAAAGCTGGTAACACACACGGAGAATATCCGTCTCCGTACCGGTACGTGGTTAAGATCTTTATTTAATCTTAGTTATGCATGTAATAGCGTAGTAATTGAACATTTCAACAGTATTTAAACACTCAAATAATATAACATGATCATTGACTTTTGATTTCTGATGTAAAAGATTGTACATGACGCAACTACAGAGCATACTCTCTTGGTCATAAGCAGTATATTAATAAATGTTAGCTGTAACAATATAACATTTACATTGACATTCAATTTCTAATGTACAATATCGTACAAGATGCAACTACAGAGCATACTCTCTAGGTCATAAGCAATAAAATAATGTACAAATAAAAATAATTCAACTTAAACAAATAAAACAAGTAAACATTATCTAAATCAAAATAATAAATTAAAAGAAAGGGAAAGAAAATCACATCGAGATCGCTTCCTAAAATTGTGTAGCACTTCGTTGCTACTACTTCACAAGCTATTTAGAATAACTTAAGAAAAGAAGAAAAAGATTAAGGTTGACAAGAAGGAGACAAAGAGAGAGCAAAGGAAATTTCAACTCTTGCTTTGGGATGAGTGAAATGGTTAGAGTAGGGGGGTTTATATAGAGTCTTATAGGGTTAGTTTCGTCATTTTTCACCTTCCAAAACAAGAGAATTTCCATTTTTAGCTTGCTTTGGTGGCTAGATGATTAGGGTTTTCGAATTAGGATTTTTTGGCATTTTTTCCGTTTAAATCAATGGCTACAAGGCCTTTTTCAGATCAGATCAACGGTTAAGAAAGAAAAAAAAATAATTTTTTTTTTATATAAGAAAAGGGGGGCAGCCGAATTCGCGCTCCCCGCGCGAATTTGTGTGCATGGGCCTAAGGCCCATGCGCACAAAATTAATTAATTACATAATATATATATATAT
>JAJIYU010014500.1:0-13179 GCA_030144865.1 Tinospora cordifolia
ATATAGGTAAATAATTGCTTAAATATTTATATATCTATATATATAATTGTTATACATACAATTATTGATATAATTGTTTATATATGATATACAAATAACATGGTGTATATATACGTGTAATTATTTATGCATGATATACAAATAACATGGTGTGTGTATATATATATATATGCGCGCATTATTCGTTTATCATCGCATTATTCATCCCAAATTGTTTTTGCCAAATGACCGAACAATTCTTATACATGAATTATTCATATATTATCCTCACATTATACCACTATTCACGAATATTTTTTCGTTATTCAAATTTATACATGTATTATTCTTATGTTATACCCGTATTATTCATTCAGAATTACCGTACATATTATGTGTGTGTGTACATGCACGCAAATCACATCCTTGCTATTCAGCTTTCGATTCAGGTTGTTTCCATTTTTGTGCCCTAATCTCTCTTTCTTCTTCGATTCAGTTGCGATTTCCACTGTTACAATGAAGAACGAGTGTTCATCCTCTACCAACAGGATGAACGTAAATGCTGAGAACCAGGTAAATGTCACTCTTCCGAATCTTGTATCTGTATTCGTCTGAATGTGATAGTGAATGGTTGTGTAGTCTGTTCAACTTTCTTTGAACTACAATAATAGAGTATAAAGGTGTTATACTATTATAATGTATATTCTGATATAAAGATGTATAAGGATCTTATATTCATTGAAATGATTATACTGATATTATACACCTTTTTATTTTGTTATCATACATTTTTTAACATGTTATTATGGTATTATACACCTGCAGGAATATCAATATATTGTTAAACCTGAAGATAAATGCCTGACTAACTTGAACGCACGCAACATGTTGATTTCCACTCTGACAGATTACCAGCTGCTCAAGTTCCGGGAGACTTGTTTTGGCCACTTTCTTGATATGAAGCAGTTGCTTTAGCAACCTCAGATTGTTCATAACATATTGTTGAGAGAGGTTGTTCAAGAAGATAAGTCTATTCTGGTCTTCAAATTCAATAACATTATTGCAAAATTCTCCATAGTTGAATTTGCAATGATAATGGGTTTGAAATGCACCAAAAAAACTAGAAATATTACAATAGGTTTTGAGGGTCAAATTTTGAAGGATAAATACTTTAAGGGAGTGGCACGTATAAATAAGAAGTGTATAGTTGACGCATTTACAAATAGGGTATCAGAGAATGATGATGATGTTGTGAAGATTGCAATTTTGTTCTTCATTAATTATTTTTTGTTTCTTAATAAAATGGAACAGTTGGTAAATGAAGTTGATTTTGAACTTGTAAAAACTGGTGAATATATGGATTATCCTTGGGGCAGGGCTCTTTTTGACACGACAATAGAATCCATGAAGGGTAATTTTGCAACGAATGCAATCGAGCTGGAAGCTGGGAGGGAAAATACCCGATCATGTACAGGCTTCTTGGGTTCCCAGTTGCATTACAAGTTTGGTTTTATGAGTGTTTTGTTGATACTGATGGCTTGTTTGCCAATTAATGTATCAATGGATTTCCTCATATTTTAAACTGGACTGGCATTGGCACGCCCAATTTCAAGAGCATGGAGAAGGTGTTGAACAATTTATCTGTTAATAAGGTAATTTTTCATGTATTTGATCATATATCATATATACACAACATTTATATTATAATTGAACTATTCTTTGTTGTCAAATTTCTTATGATCTCATATTTGGCTATTTTCAGTTCAAAAGTTTTGGAGCAAGGCCCAATGAGCTACTCCAGCCATACATGGATCGCTTGATTGTAGAAAAAGATGGGGGCGAACATCAATTTTCAGATTACGATGTTTTTGTTGATCTCCAATTTTTCTTTTACTGTCTCCTATAAATAAAACTATTGGCGATAATATTCCTATAAATAAGGCTACCGCAACCATAAGTATACTTGGAAGGTAGTGCAATTGTTGTAATGAGATCAAAATAATGTTGAAAGAGGGTTTTGACAAGATTTTTGAAAAACTTAATTATCTAAAATCCCTATTGCAGAAGGTAAATGTTCCAAGCTTCAAAACCAATGAATTCCTTTAGACTTTCATTGCAATATAATAATGATATGATAGTAGTATACCATTTATATACCTACATTATACTATGAGTATAATAAATTATATATTGTATGCTTGCTGTTTTCTACTGTTTGCTTGTGTATATTGATGTTATACCAACTCTATACATTCATTTGGCTTACTAAATTTTTCATTTTTCATGTAGGAAGATGATGTAAATAAAGCAGAAGACTGTAAAGAAGAATCTGCTAGTAGGGAAAAATGTATAGATGTTGAAGCTGCAAGCCAGATTTTGACGGCATTGCAAGAGATTATTCGTGATACAGACAAAAAGAGGAAGGTAATTTTAAACACTTTATTTGGATTATGATTTGTCATTTACATTTAGTTTCAACTATCCATTAATATTGTACATTTTCATGTTGAAGGCCGACTCAACAAATACTGAAGCTGAAAGAAAGAAGAAAAAATTATCAACCCTGGTAAGATCATGAATACGATTCTTTTATTAATTCAAGATTATGTTTTTATAGTTATTATGAATCTAATTGTCCTTAATTTATCTCCTTTTAGGACATTTCTCATTTAATTTCACTGACCCAGGTTGCTGACAAGGATGAATCGAAAGATCATACACCTGTTGAATGTGAAATGACGATTGATGAAATTGTTGAGTCGGCTGTCAATGTTGCGACTTTAGCCGTCTCTACTGAAGATCACACTCCACTTCTTCCACCTCCTACAATTAATAAAAGGGGGAGGCGTCCCACTGGAAATAAACTTAAAGGAAAAGAGATTGTAACGGGACGACCATCCCCCTTAGACATCTGTCTGCTTGAAGATATAGACAGCAGTGTTGTAGCTGAGTGTGATGAGTGGATTCAAAAGGGTCGGCTGAAGCGCTCGAAGTAAGTTTTCTTCGAGATCAAGTTTGCATTTCGAATATTGTTGTTATTTATAATACATTGGTATTAACATCTGTCACATTATTTAGGTCAAATAAAGTATACCATGATCGTAAGAACAATCTGAATCCAGCTTTTGATTTTTTAATCGCTGATATCACTGATAAGGAATGGTTATACACATTGATCACCCCATGCCAGCCTATCCCGTCCTCTGTAAGTTTAATTTTTTGCACTTGATATTATTGCTTACAAATATTATACTGATAATATACCAACATGATACCAAAATATAGCGTTTTGGACACTTTGCAATGTCTGTATACACATATTATACTGATATGATACCAATTTCACCTATATATTTCATGTCCTTAAACTATATTATGTTGTTTTGTATACATATTATACTGATATGATACCAATATCATCTATGTAACGTGTTCTTAAACTCTGTTATATTTATTATTTCAGTGTAATGAGATGTTATACAAACATCATACTTATTATGTTTTGAATGTTTCATGATTATACAATTTTTACTCATGATCCAAATCTTTTATTTTAATTTAGAAATTTTGTATTGGCAGCATGTAGATGTGATGTTCTATTACTTGCACAAGAAAAGCAAGTATGACGAATCGATTAAGATGAAGTGTACAATGACTGACAACTTTTTCGATCAATAGTTGCAGTTTGTTTATGGTATATTCGAAAAAGAGAATGATGCATCTGTGTTAGGGGATGAAATGGTAATTATGGAGTATATGTTAGGGCACTACATGTACTACAACACCTCACGGTCTGATGTTGACTACGTCATTTTCCCTAATAATGTTGTAGTTGCGTTCCATTGGATACTAGGTTGCATTAGCATTCACGAGGGTTGCATATATGTTTACAATTCCCTGCATGTACTATTGATGCTACATCAATGGAGGTAGTTCAAGCTTATTCCACCATTCTTCCTTTTTATCTCGAGATGATTGGATTTTATGAATCGAAAGTTGACCAAAAGGATAGACCTGGGAAAGAGCCATTCAAGGTGCAAGTGGTTGATAATCTACCAGAGCAAGAGGAGTGTAATTGTGGAATGTTCATGTTTTATTTTGCTGAATATTTTGCTGAATGTTTTGCCACCGGAAAGGAAATTTCACATGATTTTGATGTGGTGAGCTATAGAAAAAAGGTGGCTCTTAATTTGTACTTACATGGTAGAATGAAGCAGAATGAAGGCACCAAGAGTGACGATGAAAGATCAGGTCGATTCAATGTTGACAGTAGGATCCAATCGTAGTGGGTCTTAAAGAAGTGAAGAATGGAAGAAGCTAGGCTATCATATCTTGCATCACAGTTTTTTAAGGACAATGTGTAATACAATTTTTGATATTTCAGATATGTACAATTTGAACACGATCATGGTTCATTTATAATAATTTCAACTATTTTTCATTTGAATTGAGTCATTTTATTTTGTCTTTTGGGGCATATTGTTTTATTTTGGACTCATCTATGAATAATGTTATTCATATGTGAACTTTATTATACTGATTTTATTCGAAAATGATACAAGTGATCAATTAATGGGTTATTCATACCATTATTCATGCCTTATACCACATTTCACGGGTCATTATACTGATTTTATTCTATCTTTATCCCTACATTACCACGTTTCACGACTTATTCATACCATTATTCATGCATTATTCTATCGTTATCGCTAGATTTTTATACATATATTATTCGATCTTTATCCCTATATTATACTTCATTTTACGGGTTATATATACATTTCATCATACACGCATTATTCGATCGTTATCGCTATATGTTTATACGTGCATTGTTCAATTTTTATCCCTGCATTATACCATATTTCACGGGTTATATATACCATTATTCATGCATTATTCGATCGTTATCGCTAAATTTTTATACGTGTATTATTCGATCTTTATCCCTACATTATATAACATTTCACTGGTTATTTATACCATTATCCATGCATTATTCGAACGTTATCGCTAGATTTTTATACACGCATTATTCAATATTTATCCCTACATTATACTACATTTTAATGGTTATATATATATACCATCATTCACGAATTAATTATTCGATTGTTATCGCTAGATTTTTATACGTGTATTATTCAATATTTGTTTTAATATTACACCACATTTCACGTCTTATATATACCATATATATTATTCATGCAATATTTGATCGATATCCATACATTTTTATACATGCATTATTCTAGCATTATACCACTATTCACGAATTAAATATTCTATTGTAATCTCTACATTTTTATACGTATATTATTCAATATTTATTCTTACATTATACAACATTTCACGTGTTATATATACCTTAATATATTATTCACGCAATATTCGATCGATATCCCAACATTTTTATATGTGCCTTATGCTAGAATTATACCTACATTATACCACTATTCACAAGTTATACCATTATTCATGCATTATTCTATCGTTATCCCTATATCTTTATACACACATTATTCGATCGTTATGCCTACATTATGCCACCATTCACGGGTTATACCATTATTTACGCATTAGTGGTATTATATAGGTATTACATGTCAGTAACGTATGTATATATATAACGTAATCCGTTTACAACGGTAAAATAAACCTTGTTATAGACGGCTATAGACAACGTTCATGAATGTATATTGTAATAACTTACGTTCTTTTAACAATAGACGACTAACGAATGTTGTAGATCGTGTTATTAGACAACGAGCAACTACAATTGTTGTAGTAACATAAAACAACATTCGTATGCTTGTTGTAATGGCCTTTTCAACAACGTTCCCATGGTAAACGTTGTCGTACAGATTTTATATCATGAGGGGAATTTGACTGTCATTGGGAGTTAGTGAGTTTTAAGATTTAGAACTTGAACTTTGGTCATTAGAGAATTACTTGGAGGTAGCTATCTTAATGTGTAGTTATCTTTTGTTATAATCACTAAAAGTTGTGGTTTGCTTGATTTGGAGAAATAATCGAAATTAAATGTTTTATGCAGACCACGATGTCTCCTTGACGTTGGAGACCGCGTAGGATCCCAGAGTCGGTGCCACCACCACCACCTCTAGTTCAGCCTGAACAAGATCCCATCTAGAGGCTTGAGACTATGATCAGGGCGTCTACTGAGGCTACTCAAGCCCAGACAGCCTTATTGAGAAAGAAACTGGATAGGATTGAGGCTGAGAGACAAAGGGTTGAGCCAGTAGCACCCCTATACCAGTTGTACCTGAGAGAGTTGTAGACCACGTAGAGGTAGCTCCAGTGAGACAGGGAGATGAGGCTACTCATGATCGCCTTTTGAAGAGGTTTTTGGATTTGGGACCCAAGGAGTTTCATGGGGGTCTGAGTTTAGATGTAGCAGAGAACTGGCTTCGCAACATTGAGAAGAATGCTAAGATATTGAAGTTGTCGGAGGAGAACCAGGTGTTCTTTGCTACACACATGCTTGAGGATGAGGTCGCAATCTGGTGGATGGCTACTCGGACTATAGAGGGTCAGATTACTACATGGGCCCATTTTTGGGAATTATTCTTGATTGCTTATGTTCCTGAGATAGCAAGGGAACACAAGAAGGTGGAGTTTCTAACCCTACAACAGGAGGACATGTCGATATGGGAGTATACCCACAATTTTTTTCAACTGGAGGCATATGCACCTAAGTTAGTGGGTAACCCGAGGGAGAGAGCAGGATTCTTCCGCCAAGGGCTGAGGGCCAATATTAGGCAAGCGACATCGACAGCTACTGAGGCAACTCTTGAGACCATTTAGAGGCAGGCGCTACAGTTCGAGACTGGTGGGAGAGATGAGCGCCTGATGGTCTAGATAGTACAGGGTGCCACAGTACAGCTGCAGCAGCAGTTACAGCTTCAGTCATTGACTCAAGGACGTTATCGAGGCAGAGCTCGAGCAGTTAGATACCCGAGGAAAAGGAAGTACTTGGGAAGACAGTCTAGAAGGGAGCAGAGTCAGCCATCTTCCTTAGTCCCGATCGCTGCCACCCCAATTCAGACATATCAGCCAGTGGGACAACCACTGACTAAATATGGGGCATGAGGTAGAGGTCAAGGAAGGGGCCGAGATTCAAAACACAGAGGTTATGGACCGACCCAGACATACCAGGCTATGCAGGAACGTCAATTTATATGTTATCAGTGTGGTAAGCTGGGCCACAGACGATATGAGTGCCCTATGCTTGTTCTAGCTTCTAGTGTACCCACCACTACTGTTACTCGAGGGAGAGCATAGGCTATCACACAGCCTGATCCAGAGGCTACCAGGAATTTGGTAGAAGGTACTGTTTCTATTTTAGATTTTACCTTATATGTGTTGATTGATGCTGGGTCTACCTTATCACTCATCTTTGGACACGTCGTAGACATATTGGGATTTAAACCGCTTAGGTCACCCACCTGGCTCATGTTGAGTACTGCAGCTGGGGAATGCATTTACCCTAACCTAATTTGTGAGGGTTGCGTGCTGAGGTTGGGTGCTTGGAGACCATTATTGACCTTTGGGTGTTAGAGTTCCTAGAGTTTGATGCTATACTAGGAATGGACTGGTTAGCCGTGTACCATGCATACGTCGAATGTTTTGCCAAGAGGGTTGCATTTCAGATGCCAGGGCAACCTGTTATTATTTTTTAGGGTAGTGCCTCTAATAGATCGAGAACCCGAGGTAGAATGGCAAATCAATATGAGATTGATACTCTAGCTGGTCTAACCACCATAGATGAGGGACCTTCACGGGCAAGTATTGATGAGATTCCTGTTGTTAGAGATTTTTCTGATGTGTTTCCTGCGGATTTACCTGGCTTGCCTCCTGTTGACGATCCTACAAGTGAACAGGATCGTAGTAGTAATACAGGTGAGACCGGATATTGTCCTCAGGGAAAAAGTACTTGTTTGTGTAAGTTAAATCCCAATCTAGCGTTGGTTTTAGTTTTATCAAGATGTTCAATTCAGTTTGATAAGCAATTGTGTACACAGAACTTTAATTTCTTAAAAACAATAAAAACTGAAAGTAAATTGACTTGGTGACAATATGTAAAAGGTTGTTTGGGTTAGTAAACTCCTTTGTATGTTCTGTAACTTAATTTGAGAGTATGATATACTAACACTTTGATTATCGCACTTGTAATTAGCACCCTATTCCTAGGCGTTCCAATTATTCATTGATATGTTTCTCGATACCCTCTTCCGAGGTGTTCAATCAACAATCCAATGGGTTCAAATAATGATTCCTATGCTATATCTCATAGATCCAGTCACAACCTTCCGATCAATGACCTGATCTAGATCTTTACTGCTATAACCTCTCACCAAACCTTTCTCCCGAGATGATTCGATGATCTTGGATTCTTTACGCCTATGGCCAGTAAGCATAAAGCATTAAGCATGAACAAATAAAGTAAATTGCAAATAAATCATTAAAAATGATAGAAATCACAGTGCATACATTGGTGTCTACTACCCAAACAATAAAATGAATTAGCTAGACATGGAAGAAAGATTCATCAAATAAAGAAAAGAATAGAAATCATTCATACTCTATTTGATAATGAAAAACTCCTTTAACTTCTTCACAAGGCTCTGTTTCTCCAGCCACCTTCGTTTCTTTCCTAATTTGGTATCCCCTTCTGCTAATCACACTTTTTCCTTTTATACCCGCACTCAATTAACCCTAAAAATCACGATATTCGCGCACCTTAAGTGAGGGACCGCAGTCAGTGCTTCTGTGCAAAAACCCAGTAAATCTGCTCAATCTGTGGACCGTGGTCTACCTGTTTCTGTGCAAATCCTGTTCTGGTTACCGCGGTCTCCAGAACGTTGTGTGCAGATCATGTTCTCGTGACCGCGGTCACCAAAATATGGACCGCGGTCTCCAGTACATTGTGTACTGATCTGGTTCGTCTTTTGTTACTGCGGTCTTCAGTTGATGGACCGCGGTCTTCAGTTGATGGACCGCGGTCTTCTGGTGTTCTTCTCATGATTTTCCTTCCTGAATTGCCTCCTTCTGCTCACTGCTTCAATCTATGTCCTGCAATACACTTAAGTTCTTTCCCAGACATCATTTCTCATAAAAGAATAACAAAACTCATCAAAACAAGGTTTAGAAGCTATTAAACAATGCAAATCTCTAACTACATGCAATTATAACTAATTTATGCAATTTTAACTTCTATTCTCCTTTATTTCTTCTAAAATGCAACCTTTTACCTATTCTAATGTTAGTTTGCTACGCAACTAACAAAATACCCCCAAACTTAGACTTTTGTTCGTCCTCAAACAATGACTCTATCCTAAAACTAAGATGTCATGCCATATAAATTTTAAATTCTTTTTCATCATCATTGTAACCTCAATAGTCCATTCCTATAGTTCATGACTCATCAACACTCCCTTAGGCACATTCATTTTGTCTAGATTTTCAGTTCATCATCTGTTCTTCCTTAACTTCACTCTATCATCAGTCAGTATCTCAATCCTCTTAGACATTGAAAGTAATTTGTAGGTACAATTTCATTCGCAGAAATTATTTCCTAATACCTAAGTACACAGATCCTCTCAACTTTCTCCTCTATCCATCTTCTACTCAAGTCAAACTATAATCAGGATTAGTGGTCTTTCTCTTAGGTTGTAGCGTGGCCTGGCTCAGGGTACAAGTGTAGTAAGGATTTAAAATTGACTCAAGTGTACACTCATAGCAATAATACTAACCTGATTTGTTTGATCTTCTTGCTATAGTTCAAACATTATTATTCTATCCTTGTGTTTTCTTTGCTCTTGCTCATGACCAAGTCCTCAAAACTCCCCCAAACTTATTTTAGTATATACACTCCAATTAAACTCAAATGTACTCTCTTGCAAAAATCAAAAGTCCAGCTCTCTTTGCTAATGTTGCAATATTAAGAACATATGTCTGATTCTCTTCTTCTCCTTCTCTCTCTCTCTCTCTTTTTTTTTTAAAAGTAAAGTGCAAATAATCAAGGGGAACAGAGAATTAAACTTACATATATCTCAATTATTCACATCTCCTTCTTCTTTTGTATTATCGGAATAATCAATATTACAACCATGAGTGCACACAGTTAGGTTTAACTGGGGTATTTATAATAGGCTCGAATGTTTCTACAACTTTTAGGTTCATAATCAAGAAATCCGGTTGTAAGGCTCAAAATTGTATACAAAGGGTAAGAAATGCTAGGTTTGGAATTTAGGCTATGTTTCAAACAATGATGGCCTACTTCATTTCCCTCCTATAGTCATTCCTAAGTAACAATCAAGACAAATTTGATTATTTTGAGAATCTACGGAAAATTCTTTCTACTTATGTCTTGATTCCTACTCCTCACTTTCTTAGTTTTCAGAGTCTCAGTCTACCTAAGACTACAAAGATCTGTCAAGGTCAAATTTCAGACAAACCAAACACACAGACTGTTTGAAAGCACACTAATTCTTTGTCTCGTCACCCTAGAGGAATTTTCCATTTCATTGGTTACACAGTGAAAAACAAAAAATTTTAGAAATATGGCATGATTCTAACCTCATTGACACCTATATGCTCATGTCCTAACTAATATGCCATGAACTACTCAATTTAATTACACATGTATGCCATGTATGCCAAAATGATAATAATGCAGCCAAAATTAGTAAAACAAAATTAACTTGAACCTTAAACCTTGAACTTTAAGCTTGACTTTGAAGAAGAATGCGAAGAATGCGCACACCCCCCAAACTTATTCTATGCCTTGTCCTCAAGTGCACATAGATATTGAAACATGGACGTGGCAACATATTACACATGCATTCACAAAAAACCAAAAAGAAACATTAGTCTGGAAATGAAAGCAAAATCAGGATTAACATGGATCATTTAAAACACAGGTAAACTTTTTGCATAATCAGAAGGAAACAAGAAAGAACTGAAAGTCACAAGTTTTCAGTAGTGCAAAACATCCAACAGAAACAAGAAAATCAAAATGAACATCCCGTTTTGGTGCTCAAAGATCTGCACCAAACATCTCCTCCTCAGTGATAAAATCATTGAAATGATCACCACCATCTGCATCATCATCGTCATCATCAGCAGCATCCATAGGCTGGGGTGGTGGTACTGGGGAAACACAGCATGTCATCTCTGAATAGGGGACAAAACAAGGGGGTGGTGGAAATGCAGCAGCCATCTCCGGGTCCTTCCGATGCATCCATTCTGTCATGTAAGTCAACAAATGCAACGCACGATGCTCATCGGATGGTGTGCTAGAGGATGATGATCCACCAGCAGCAGAGGATGGTAGTGAAGCACTAGCAGGATGGATAGGAGCAGAGGGTGACTGAACTGAAGATGGTCTCTGAGGCTCAGTAGGGGCACAACGCCTCTTAGCAGGAGTGTTAGTGAGCATCTTTACTGCAATGTGATCCTTCATCTTCAGAAGTGGCTCACTCCTCTCCCATTGCACCCCAGCCCTCTTGCATAATTCAGTGATCAATGTAGGGTGCGAGAGACCAACATTGGTCTTATCGATGGCGAACCGAATGGAACTAGAAATAATTGTGCCAATGTTGATGGGTAGCCCTTTCATGATGCAGTAAACAAGTACAGCTCGTTCCACCATCACCTTGTTAATAGCCAGAGATGGAAGAAGATTAGCACAAACCAAATAAAGCCAAACCTTTACAGGTGTCTGAAACATGGTCTTCATCAGGTTGACTGGCCGATCATTATAACAGATCCATGAAGCCCCCTCAATGCATAGTGTGCGGAGCACCTCATCCGGGTCGTAATGCGGAAGTACATTGTAATACTCGTCCGGGGTATCTGCCGATAGCCCGTAGACTTCATTGATTGCTGCCGCACCAAATTGCACCCACTTCCCTCAGACCCATACAGCTGTACCCTCCCGATCAGCGGCATTAGCATAAAATTCTTGAACCAGAGGGATCACCGTTGTCCCAAGAGCTTTGATCAACTTTTCCCAGTGGTGGCTTGCGATCACAGTATCGATCCCAAGGTTGCACTCTTCCTGCATCAACATAATACCCCTCTCGGGTATTAAATGCCTATTAGACTGTATAACATTGAACCGTTGCTTTGCAGCGGCGGTTCTGAAGCGTGTTCTGTCCGCTGGTGGGGGTGGTGGGGCTGCAGGTTGTTTTCCCTTTGATGCGGGATGTTTCATCCTTGGTGGCCTACAAACATTATGTCAAGTGGCAAGGAAACAGGCTTATCTTCATAAAATATAATTTCAACTCATTGAAGATATCCATTCCAATCATTCAAATCATATCCAAGCACATTCGAATTAAGTAAACCAAAACGCATGCTTTGTAAACCAAAGAAATGGACAATATTGCGCATACAAACAAATATATTCCAAATTTTGTACATATAAAGGAGCAATATTCCATAAAAATAAACTTAAATGAGAAAATAAAAGGAAGTATGCTGTTAATCTATCAAAATCAAATGAACAAAAGAAGAAATTCTACTTACACTAGCACAAATGCAAAAATGAAAGAGGAATTAATAAAACTAAAAAGAAAGCACTTACATTTTGCTTGAGACAAGAAGAAGAACTCAAAAATGCTTAAGAAGAAGAGATCCACTAGAGAACTTTCAAGTTTTTGCGGATGAAAATGCACAAATGAATGCAATCTTCTCTTAAAAACACGCACGGACCGCGGTCCATGTATTGAAGTTGGAACGCCACCTATTTGTTGACCGCGGTCCATAAATTGTACATGCCTGAGGACAGCGATCGGCAGATTGATCATTACTCTCATCTTCTGTGGACCGCGGTCACCAGTTTTGAGTATCACTGTGGACCGCAGTCTGCAGAAAGGAGTTTTCTGTGTACTAACTGCTGACCGCGGTCACTGGAGTGTGGACCGCGGTCAGCAGAATGTACTGAGCCTTTTTACTTCAAAAATAATCTCTGCCTTCCATGTCTCTTACACAAATGATAGTACAATCCAAAATAAGCAAACAAAAGTACTAGAAAATAGACAGAATCAGTGGGTTGCCTCCCACCCAACGCTATTATTAACGTCGTTAGCTCGACGTGGATACGATACGTCACTCCTTCAGCACTGTCAGTGAGACAGTTTGCTTCATTCCTCCATAGAAGATCTTCAAACG
>JAJIYU010014501.1:0-13201 GCA_030144865.1 Tinospora cordifolia
TGGATCATTAATTCAATAATGGTCCATAATTCTTTATACATATACTATTGGATAAATTAATTGACAAAAATTCTTGTTTATTCATTCTAAATTATGAGGTATTACAATATACATGTGTATATATATATATATATATACTTTATTTCTTTTTTTTTTAATTCTTTATTTCTTAAGCAACTCTTTTAATTTGACATTTTTATTTAAATATCAAATTAAGGTCTTATTTATACATTATTTTTCATTTGTCAACCCGCAATTTGAACTCAAATATGTCTTAAAATCTTTGAATTTTTTTTTACTTAACTTATTCCATTTAATTTCATTAAACTTATTATTTGACAAAATTTCGGGTTATTGCAATAACACCCCGACCCTCGAGACTTACAATTGGACTTAACCATAAGGCAAGCTGGGCCGGTATTACATTTGTAAGTACACAACTTGACATTCCATTTTATTTATCCCATGCCTTAAACAAGAATACTTAACTCACATTTATTGATGAAATTCAATAAGGCAATAATACAAGAGATAAAAGAAAACTTTTATAAATCTTGATTGATTTAATAAAATAGAAACAAGTACATGACTTGAATTGAAAACACTAAAAGAAAGAGTATGTTACTTAGAAACTTAAATTCAACGGAAGTCTTACATTTTAAATATTCAAAATTTGGACTACAAATCATTACATCAAGATAGAAAATAGAAACTTTATAAAACTACACATTCTAAATTTCAAGCATGCTTCACCATGTGTTTAATTTCCTGAAAAGACGAAAGAGGAAGCATATTGCCTAGTGGATCATTCTAAAAACAACTAAGTTACTAATTCAAATCAATAACACATTCAATTTTGAACATTTGCATACATTAAGCAATTCAAATAATTTCTTGTGTATGGTTGTATGGTAGACTCAAAGGGGGTCCAATCCCTTGATATTCTTATCAAAATACCCCACTTTTGGGTGGAAAAACAATTCATCTTGTCACATTCCATTGGGATTAGGATCTCTTGTCTATATTCCAAGCATTTTGGGCTATACACATCTACACACAGTAATGAGACCCATATACACTAAGTATATGTAAAGAACACCCATAGTATCCCTTTGGATCACTATGACAATATTTAATTGTTAAATTTCAAGATCTTACATTCATGAATCATATATAAGAGAAATAAAATTTAGCTTATAAACATTTAAAAGCATGGAAACATCACGTAGCATGTATCATACTTTTAAAGTAAACCTAAGCATGAAACTAGGCATGGCATGATCTTATGAATACTTAAACATACATACATGCTCAAACTGAATTTTAAATCATGAATAATGAAACTGAAATATGAAAGTATGCATGATAAACTGATATCAAAACATGCATGAACATGCTGTTAATCCAAACTAGTAAAATAGGAGTTCAAGAAGTTCTTCCACCTTAATTTACAATTCCTTGAAATTCTAGTAAAGTTCTCCTTCTTTCCAACGTCTAGCACTCAATCAAACCATTAAAGTACTCAAAATCACTAACTTCCCACCTTGAAATACTCAAGAGCAAGAGAGAGTGGAAAGGGGTTGCCAAGAAGAAGGCTAGGGAAAGCAAAGAGCACTAGTATGCTCTTGCTTTGGAACAAAGAAGAAGTGAGCATAGGGGAGCCTATATATAGAGTTTCAAGAGCAAGGGGATAGTTTGGACAGCACACACACATAAGAGATTCTTTCCAAACTCACAACGGGATACTTTGGCATGTGCATCTTTCCAATAATACAAGGTGTGCACGGTTTGGCAAGTTTGAAGATTAGGGTTTCTCATTCACAAGATATGATCTCTATTTGGTTTCTAAGTATGTGTGTACACAAAT
This sequence comes from Tinospora cordifolia, assembly GCA_030144865.1. Classification (NCBI taxonomy): domain Eukaryota; kingdom Viridiplantae; phylum Streptophyta; class Magnoliopsida; order Ranunculales; family Menispermaceae; genus Tinospora; species Tinospora cordifolia. The sequence goes on from JAJIYU010014501.1 coordinate 1,868, forward strand.
CAAGTTTTAGATTATATTCTGATCTCATTTAGACGTCCCATATAGATCATAGTAACTTCTTAATTTAGTTTAGCAAGTGTATCAATGATCTTCCTGTCTTATCCATACTTGGACGTCAAGTATGCATGTTTAGGAGACTTTCTTATTTCTTCTTCTCTTGGACGTCATCTAAATATAGTATAAGGAAACTAGTGTGTACAATATCATTTTTAATGGATACTAGATCATGATCTAAAGGTTCCAATTTGGTTCTCTTTAGGGTTGGCGCACCAATTGAGGTATAGTTGCCAATTTGCATGGAAATCTTCTTGATTTTGGCGGTTTGGTGTGAACATAGAAACCTTCCATTTCTGATTTTTGTTTCTTCTTTGTTTGTGACATTTTGGAAAGTTCCTTTCTCAAAGACTTTCTATTCCACTTAATCAACATAAGAGGTGATGGCTAGGGTTAAGATTTGTGAGCATGGGACATTCTTGTGTGTACATAGCTTGGGTGCACATGATCATTTGTTGTGTGTACATGAAATCATTCTTTTAGGGTTTCTAAATGAGTATGGATGGTTTACTTGTGTATATAAAGTGTGTTGTACATGATCAAAGTATACTCACCCATGTGATTTGCACATACTTAGGGTGGTTACATATTTTGGGTCCATATGCATTTTAAAATAAATTCATATATCTCATTTGGCTAGGATTTTAGGCCCTTAGCGCACACTTTTGGGTTCACATAAATTTAATAAAAATTCATAACTTTCAATTTGCTAAGTCTTGTTTCTCATTTTCTTTCTTAACTTAGATTCCCTTAATCCCTACCAAGTAAATGAACCCTTAATTGAGCAAGTGAAATAAATTTTGGATGCCTAAGCCATTTAAGGTGTTCACTTCATTTCATTTCATTCCCTTTTCTTAAATTTCACTCCCCGAAGAGGTTTTTGAGCAAATTTAAACTTGCCAAGCGATTCTAGAAATGAATTTGACTTCATTTATCATCTCATTTCATTTAGGACAAAATTTTAGGGTATTACATTGTCATTTTTCAAGTCAAGGCTTTTTCCATACCGTCAAATTCCTATGCGTCCCATACCACATCGAAAGTAGAGATATAGAAACCAGAGATAGAAAATCTTCCAAATTTCGTGTTCTAACCAAGCATGTGTTTTGTTTTCATATGTTTTCAGTCTCTAACCTATTTCCTCACGTTTTATGCATTTGATTCACTGTTCCACCCATGTTTCTAAGCTCACTTCCCTAGACCCAGGGTTTCAATCTAGTTGACTCACAACCTCTGTCGAGTCAAGACACCACCTTTGATATATTTTTTGATTTTATTTAGTTTCTTACCCTAATTTTCCACCTTCTAGTTTTCTTTTATAGAAAATAAGAGTGTTTTTCAACTTCAACTACTCATAGAAGCTAGTGGGACAACCTCCAGATCGAGCGGCAAAACCGAAGTATGCTTAGCAACCACGCTTTTTAGGGCAGGATAACCCACCTCCCTTTCAATGTTTAGCTTTACTCAGGACAAGACTTACCCACTATCAGCTCAACTTGTAGTCTTTGTATCCAAACAAAACATTTCAAAAACATAGACTTCCTTTTTGAAAACACTTTCTAAAACATTTTTAAATTTCAAAAATTAGAAGGTAGGGCATTCAAGTTTCAATTCAATTCCATGTGAAACCCTAATTTGAGTTTCTAATTCTAGTCAAACAACCACTAATTGACTTTCTAATTCTTACCCAAGGCACCTAAAGCCTAGGCTCTGATACCACACTTGGTATCAAAGTAACCTTCTAATTCTTGCCTAGTACATCTACTAACTGGGCTCTGTTACCACCTTTGTATCACCCCAACCCCTGAGACTTTCAATTTGGGCTTTACCACAAGGTGGGTCCGGCTGGTGTTACTTTACAAGTGACACACACTTGAATTTCTATTTCACTCATTTCATCCCTTAATTGAATTTGACAGTACATCACTTAAATTTAAGAATTTAATAATGCAATAATACTAGAAATGAATGAAATTCATAAACTCAATTAATTAAACAAAATTGAGTACATAATTTGATCTTGAAGAAAAACTATTACAGCGGAAGATTCAAAACTTGGGCAACATGCCCTTACATAGAAATTAGAAACTTTCAAAAAAAAAAGAACCTAACTAATATTCATGGTCTTCATATAATTTAATTACCTAAAAAATAGAAGGAAGGGGTGAGCACATAGCCTAGTGGATCTTTCTAAACATTTAAATCATTATTTTAATTCAAACAAACCAAGCATATCAAAAACTTTTGTACATTAGGCGATTCAAACAAATTTCTTGTTTATGGTTGACATTAAGACCGAAAGAGTTTAATCTCTATGTTCTACATCGTTGGGAGAGAAAATCACTCTTGGAAACTCAAACCCCAATATCTATGCTGCGGGATCACTCTTAGAAACCCAGTTCAAAATCATCAATGGTAAGTCGGCAAGCCAGATCGGGGTGGAACACACACGATGATACTATGCAGCCCATCATCACCCTGGTACGTGGTTAGGATCATTATTTAATCTTTTCTTAGTGATAAATCACACAATATCGAATTAAACCATCAATATAACATATACATAATATGAATCATTATATATATATATTCATGGCACAATTCATGCATATCATGCATCATTATTCTTGATTTCTAAACATGCATAACATGTATATTCATAGCACATCAGATAAATAAAGCGCACATATTAAAACATGTATTCAATCAATCAACTTAAAAACATCATCAAACATGCAAGACTTATTCGAATTAAAATAAAGAAGTAGAAGTTAGAAATCACTTCCACCTTAATTAAATTTCTTCTGCACACTTCTGAAATTCGCCAGAGTTCCGTTACATCAAAGCTTCTAAACACTCAAGGACTCTCAAGAACACTCAATAAATAGTTCAAGATTACTCAATAATTGAGGGGATTGCTAAGAAGAAGGCTAGAGAGAGTTGTAACATCTCGAAAAAAAAATTCATAGGAAATTTGAATTTTTACTTAAAAAATTATACAAAATTGATGAATGAAAATTTTGGCATGTCCTAGTTACCCAAGTGAGGAATAAAAATCAATTTAGTGGATTTTTGGAAGAAAAAAATGATTATAATGCATAAAATGGGATATCATGGTAAAAAAATACAAGGATATGTGCAATTTTTTATGAAATTAGGATTAGAGAGTCAATTCGGGTCAAGATGTGGAAAAAAATCTAAAAAGAAAGCAAGAAATAGGGTTGAAAAATAAAAAACAAACTCAAAATGCTATGAACCGTAGATTTGTAATCTGGATTAGCATCCTACGGCTAAGATCAGGTCTGCACGTATGCACTAGAGCACCGAATCAGTTAGATCGAATGACCAAAAATTCGCATGCGTAACTCGAGGAATATCAAACGGCCAGAAAGAGTTTCGTTGATCGCAAAGTCGGACTGCACATTGTGATCGAGGATCATCCAATAGTCCAGTTCGAGGCGCTCTGAGATAATCGCGAATGAACACTACGATCGAAGAAATCAGACGGTGCAGACGTAGTTTGGTGATCGTGAATAGTAAGGCTCTTGGGAAAGATCCCATGGGCTAGATCTCATCCGCCTGATCCAACGGCCGACATTGCACGCGCCAAAACAAGTTCACAATCTAATGTTGCGATCGAGGCGTATCCGACAGCCCAGATAGACGAATCCAATCCATCGCGAATCGAGCGCTGTGATCGATGCAAATCAAATGGTCCAAATTCACGCATCTCTATCGATCTGAGATACGAATGCATGATTCGAGGATGATCTAATGGTCCCAATCCGAGGCTCCGTAAATACGTTAAAAATTAATAAAAAATACGAAAAAATATGAAAAAATAGTTTCTAAATTTCAAAAAATATTTCTAAAATCCAGAAAAAATTCGAAAAATACTCTTTTTGCTTAAAAAATTAGAAACTACAAAATTTGGTAGAATTAGGGAGTTTTATTCATAGAAGGACACAAAACTTTCTATTTTCTTCCCTTGAAAAATCTATATAAACCCCCCTAGGCCCCCAATTTCATTCATTCCAAAGAATAAGAGTTGAATGCTCCTCTTGTTTTCTCAAAGCCTTCTTCTTGGCACCTCCCATCTTCCCTTCTTGTGTGTGTGAAGTTCTTCTCTCGAATTTGGGGAATTAAGTTGGGCGATCTTCGTGGGTGCTAGTACGTGGGGGAATTGCTGCCGGAATTTCTAAAGAAAAGTGTCACGAGGTGGAAGTGATTTCTTAAACACCCCTTTTTCTTATTCAATGTTCTACCATGTTCATTGTGTGTATGGTTTTAAAATCAAAAGATTTTCAGTTCTAGCATTCTAAAATATTTTTCAGTTTTAGATTTGATTCATATTTGAATTTATGCATGCATATTAATCATGCCATGACTAGTATCATGTTTAGGTTTTATTTTAATATGTGATGCATATGCTGAATTTATTTATTTAGTCTCAAGTTCTAAAATTTATTTTATGATTCAAGATTATGTGATTTAACAAAGATGATGGTGATAATAACCACGTACCATCATAGCACACATATGGGTTGCTATGGATGTTCTTTTCATATGGTATGCCCATATGGTTTTTTTTTTTACCTAAGTGCTTGGTTGGTGGGTAAGCTCCCTTGAAGTCCAAAAATTCAATGGAATTGGCTATGTGTTGCCACATTTCACTCTAAAGAAGCACTTAGTGAAGAACATCAAGGGTTGAGAAACTCTTTTGGTCTAAATTACAACTTCAAACAATTGGTTGTTTGAAACGCCTAATGTATGCAAGTGTTTGAATTATGGATGTGCTAGTGTTTTGAGTTTGAAAAATGATTGTTTGATAAAAATCCACTGAGCTATGTGCTTACCCCTTCCTCTCTTATTTTTCAGGAAATTAAATTATGAAGGCTATGGAAATTAGATAGTTTTTGTTTTAGCAAGTTTTCATTCTTTTGAAAGTTTCCTTTTAATGTAAGGGCATGTTGCCCAATTTTTATTAAGACTTCCGCTGAAAGTTAGTATTTTTATTTTGAGATTATGAGTCTCTTTGATCAACAATGTACTAGTTTACATTACAAAGATATGTACTTTCTTTTATTAATAAAGAAGTTAAATTTTTCCTTACCTTTAATTGCCTTGATTTTATTAAATGTGAATTTGTACTATTGAATTTATTTTAAGGCATGAGGTATTGAAAAGAAAGAACAAGTGTGTGTCACTTGTAATGTAGCACTGGCCCGACCCGCCGTTTGTTAAGTCCACTATCAAAAAAACGGTGGCAATGTACATTGCTTAAGAGATACGAGGGTTGGGGTGTTACAGAGGTGGTATCAGAGCCTAGGCATTAGTTGTTGGGCCAAGAATAGAAAGTTACTCTAATACCAGAGGTGGTATCAAAGCCTAGACTTTAGGTGCCTTGGGCTAGAAAAAGAAAGTTAAGCCTAAACATGTGTTGATTAGGCTAGAGATAGAAAGTCAAACATTAGTTGCTTGACAAGAATCAAAAACCCAAATTAGGGTTTCACCTTGAATTGAATTTAGAATGTCCTACCTTCTATTTTTGAAATTGATAAATGTTTTAGAAAATGTTTTCAAAAAGAAAGTATATGTTTTTAAAATGTTTGGATACAAAGACTACAAGTTGAGCTGATAGTGGGTAAGCCTTGTCCCAAGTAAAGCTAAACATTGAAAGGGAGGTGGGTTATTCCACCCGAGAAAACACGGTTACTAAGCAAACTTTGGTCTTGCCGCCCGATCTGGATGTTGTCCCACTAGCTTATATGAGTAGTCGGAGTTGAAGAACACCCTTATTTTCTATAAAAGAACACTATATGGTGAAAAATTAGGGCAAGGAATTGAATAGAAGTCGATAAAAAAAGATGCCAAAGGTGGTATCTTGACCAGACAGAGGTTGTAAGTCAACCAGAACTGAACCCTACATCCAGAGAAAAGACCTTAGGTAGAAACAAGTGTAGCCATGGGTGGCACAGTGGATTAAAAGCATAAAACACTAGGGCATAGGCTAAAGACAAGAACTTGTGTGAAAACAGAAAATTGTTTGATCAGGACACGAGACCGGGAAGCTTCTGCATCTTTCGGTTTCTATGTAGTATGGGATGCATAGGAATTCGGGGGTATGGATGAAGCCTGGACTTAGAGAATGATGGACCATGTGTGGTGAATGATTGGTAACTCTGGCAGAATGGGTTTTTCTATGCTCGCTGGTATGGGACAATTGAGTATAGTGGGCTCGAGAACCTTAGTTATCGAAACATTTGCAAAATTGTTTGGGTGCGGCTTTGTTCTAAGTGAAAGCCTAAGTGGAAGGGGTAGAGTGGTATGTGACACTTGAACCTGAAAGCTTAGGTGGAAGCTTGGAACCTTGTTGTGCTAGCATGATTGTATGATTGTGTGATATGCATGCTTTACTGGTTATGTTCTTTGAAACCCAAATCTTGTACCCATGCATGAAAAGAACCTAGATGAAAGACTTTAGGCCACTGAACAAATCGAGAACCTAGAAACTGAATCTAGAGTCATGATAGCACGAATGTTTGCTGAAACAAAGATTGACGTTGAAAAGATGAGCCAAGAAGAGTTCAAAGAGGACTTCCATGAAAAGTTCTTTCCGAAGACGACACTGTGGAAGTTGCAAGAGATTGAATTAGAAGGACTTAACTGTAGCTGAATATGAGAAGAAATTTACTGAGCTGGCCAAATTCTCTCAAGAACTGATCCAGGAAGAAAGAATGAAAGCCAACAAGAGCTGAAAGGTTATCATGACATTGGGCATCTGAACCTATAAGGAAGTTGTTGAACGGGCCCTAATTCTGGAACAAGAGCTCAACCTGGAGCAAAGGTTGAGGGAAAGAACAAGAGGCCTGGGAATGAAAATAAACAAGGGACCCAGAAGAAAAACAAATGTGGTAAGGCTCCACAAAAATAGGGGTAGAATAAAGACGCGTCAAGGGAAGAAGCTAAGAGGCTGGGATTATGTTTCGCATGCAAGCAGAAGGGTCATTTGGCAAAAACTTACCCAACTGCACCAGCTCAGGCTTCCCAGCAGCAACAACAGAATACTCAGGGGGGGGGGGGCGGGGGGGAAGTCAGAATGGGCAATCTCAAGTTACACAGAATCAGAATGCCAATCAAGGGCAGAACTAGGGCTGTGGTCAGAACCAGGCCAGAATGTTCACAGTTGAGACCCAGGAAGCTCCAGTGTTGTTCGTAAAGAAGAAGGATTGTTCCTTGCGACTGTGTGTCAACCACCGAAAGTTAAATTAAGTTATAGTAAAGAATAAATATCCTTTACTAAGTATTGACGACTTATTTGATCAATTACGATGAGCCACTCATTTTTCGAAAATTGATCTTAGGTCAGGTTATCATCAGCTGAGAATTAGGGAGTCTGACATATACAAGACTGCCTTCAGGACAAGATATGGACATTTCGAGTTCACCGTGATGCCATTTGGTTTGACCAATGTCCCGGCTGCCTTCATGGATTTAATGAACCGAGTGTTCAGACAGTACCTTGACCAGTTTGTAGTGGTGTTCGTGGATGATATCCTAATCTACTCTAAGTCAAAAGCTCAACACCTAGAACACTTGAGGATCATGCTAGAAACTCTCAAAAGAAACTAGCTATATGATAAATTCAGTAAGTGCGAGCTCTGGATGGAAACTGTCAAGTTCCTTAGCCACATTATATCAACAAAAGGCATCTTTGTAGATCTGAAGAAAGTAGAATCCATTATGAACTGGAAGCAACCCAAGACAGTAACAGAAATCAGAAGTTTATTGGGCTTGGTAGGCTACTACAGAAGGTTCAATAAGGATTTTTCCAAGTTGGCAGAACCTATGACTAAGTTGACCAGAAAAGGAGTTAAGTTCTAGTGGGATGAGAAATGTGAACAGTCATTCCAAGAACTGAAGACAAGGTTGACTACGGCTCCTGTTCTAGTCACCCCAACTCCTGGTGTTACTTACATACTTTATACTGATGCTTCCCTGAGTGGGCTTGGAGCAGTGTTGATGCTGGAAAAATAAGTAGTTGCTTACGCTTCGAGACAACTGAAGGTCCATGAGAGAAATTACCCTACTCACGACCTAGAGCTAGCGGCCATTGTGTTTGCCATGAAGATTTGGAGACACTATCTTTATGGAGAGAAATTCGAGCTATTTTCAGATCATAAGAGCTTGAAGTACATCAGGCAACGAAGATGGATGGAATTCTTGAAAGACTATGATTTCCAACTACACTACCATCCGGGGAAGGCCAATGTGGTGGTTGATGCTTTGAGTAGGAAGTTCAACAAGCAAGAGGAAGAAAAAGGCCAGATGTACCAGTTAATTGAAGATTTTAGGTTGGGTATAAACCTTAATGAAAAGGAAATCTATCTTTACAATATTTCTTGTCAATTGGATCTATTACATCAAATCAAGGGTGAATAGAGGCAAGACAAGTGGCTTGCACAACTAATTGAAGGAGTCACGCAAGGAAAACATATTGAATTCAGGATGGATGCTGAAAACATCCTAAGGTTCGGAGAAAGAATATGTGTACTTCAGCAAGGATAGAGAAAGTAGGTCATATTGGACGAAGCTCATAAGACTAAGTATACCATGCACCGTGGTGGGGATAAGATGTACTAGAACCTAAGGAAAACCTACTAGTGCAGAGGAATGAAAAGGGACATAGCCAAATATGTCTCTAAGTACTTAACATGCCAACAAGTGAAAGCAGAACACCAAAAACCCTCTGGAATGTTACAACCACTCTCAATCCCTGAATGGAAGTGGGATAAAATTGCCATAGACTTCATCAGTGGTTTACCCAGGAACCAAAAAGGAGAAGACACTATTTGGGTAATAGTGGATCGTCTTACCAAAGTGGCTCACTTCTTGCCAATCGGATCCACAGACCAAGTGAGCAAGCTAGGAGAAATCTATGTGAAAGAAATCGTTAGACTTCATGGTGTACCCAAGACTATTGTGTCTGACAGAGACTCTTGCTTCACTTCACAATTCTGGCAGAGTCTACAGAAGGAGATGAGTACTAAGCTCACCATGAGTATAACCTTTCACCCTCAGATGGATGGTCAGTCTAAAAGAGTTATCTAGATTTTGGAAGATATGTTGAGGGCTTGCATTCTAGACTTCAAGGGAAATTGGAGCAAGTACTTACAATTGGCGGAGTTTGCCTATAACAATAGTTATCAAGCAAGCATAAAAATGGCTCCATTCGAAGCTCTTTATGGAAGACCCTGCAGATCACCTACCTGTTGGGCTGAACTTGAAGATCAAGTATTAACTGGGCCAGACATGGTGGAAGAAACGAGCAACCAAGTCAAGTTAATACAAAGGAGACTGATTGCTGCACAGAGTCATGAAAAGAGCTACACTGACAAAAGGAGAAAACCATTAGAGTTTCAAGTTGGGGACAAAGTATTCCTGAGAGTCAGTCCTCAAAAGGGTATTAAAATGTTCGGATTCAAAGGGATGTTATCTCTGGGGTTTGTAAGACCCTTTGAAATACATAGAAGAATCGGAGAATGTGCGTATGAGTTGGATCTACCAAACCAGATGACTTCAGCACATAACGTATTCCATGTATCCATGTTGAGGAAATACGAACCTGACCCCTCTCACATCATTCACTGGGAGGAAGTAAATATTCAAGATGATGCTACCTACGAGGAAACAACTATCAGAATCCTTGACCACAAGGTGCAGAATCTAAGAACAAAGGATATCCCATTAGTGAAGCTACTATGGAAACATCGTGGGGTAGAAGAAGCCACGTGGAAACTCAAAAGCGAGATGAAGACTAAGTACCCGCATCTATTTACAAGGGATACCTAAATATGTACAAATTTCGAGGACAAAATTTTTTCTAAGGAGGGCAGGTTGTAACATCTCAAAAAAAAATTCATAGGAAATTTGAATTTTTACTTAGAAAAGATACAAAATTGATGAATGAAAATTTTGGCATGTCCTAGTTACCCAAGTGAGGAATAAAAATCAATTTAGTGGATTTTTGAAAGAAAAAAAATATGATTATAATGCATAAAATGGGATATCATGGTCAGAAACACAAGGATATGTGCAATTTTTTATGAAATCAGGATTAGAAAGTCAATTGGGGTCGAGATGTGGAAAAAAATCCGAAAAGAAAGCAAGAAATAGGGTTGAAAAATAAAACAAACTCAAAATGCTATGAACCGTAGATCTGTAATCTGGAGTAGCATCCTACCGCCAAGATCAGGTCCGCACGTACGCACTAGAGCACCGAATCAGCCAGATCGAACGACCAAAAATTCGTATGCGTAACTGAGGAATATCAAACGACCAAAAAGAGTTTCGTTGATCGCGAAATCGGACCGCACATTGTGATCGAGGATCATCCAACAGTCCAAATCGAGGCGCTCGGAGATAATTGCAAATGAACACTACGATCGAGGAAATCGGACGGTGCAGACGTAGTTCGGTGATCGCGAAGAGTGAGGCGCTCGAGAAAGATCCAACTGGCGAGATCTCATCCGCCCGATCCAATGGCTGATGTTGCACGCGCCAAAACGAGTTCGCGATCCAATGTTGTGATCGAGGCGTATCCGACAGCCCAGATAGACGAATCCGATCCATCGTGAACCGAACGCTGTGATCGATACAAATCGGACGGTCCAGATTCACACATCTCTATCGATCTGAGATACGAATGTGTGATTCGAAGATGATCTAACGGTCCCGATCCGAGGCTTCGTAAATATGTTTAAAATTAATAAAAATACGAAAAAATATCCAAAAAATTCAAAAAAATAGTTTCTAAATTTTGAAAAATATTTCTAAAATCCAGAAAAATCTGAAAAATACTTTTTTTGCTTAATATTTAGAAATTACGAAATTTGGTAGAATTAGGGAGCTTTATTCATAGAAGGACACAAAACTTTATATTTTCTTCCCTTGAAAAATCTATATAAACCCCCCTAGGCCCCCAATTTCATTCATTCCAAAGAACAAGAGTTGAATGCTCCTCTTGTTTTCTCAAAGCCACTTCTTGGCACCTCCCATCTTCCCTTCTTGCGTGTGTGAAGTTCTTCTCTCGAATTTGGGGAATTAAGTTGGGCGATCTTCGTGGGTGCTAGGTAAAACGTGCGGGAATTGCTGCTAGAATTTTTGAAGAAAAGCGTCACAAGGTGGAAGTGATTTCTTAAACACCCCTTTTTCTTATTCAAAGTTCTAGCATGTTCATTGTGTGTATGGTTTTAAAATCAAAAGATTTTCAGTTCTAGC
>JAJIYU010014502.1:0-13209 GCA_030144865.1 Tinospora cordifolia
GCTTTATGTCTAGGGTTTATTTATGTTGCATATTATTAATTCATCATCTAAAGAATGCATTTTTGCATCTCTTTATCTATTTAAAAGTGTGCACATAAAGTAAGCAACAAGATTTTTGAAGGTCAATTGATATATTAAATATGCATTTATGCAATTTGAGGATTAATGAATAAAAATGTATATAGGGTTATATAATGTTAAATAATATTAAATTTTATATAATGTTTTATATACAGTGTTGTATAACATTATAAAAAAAATACTTAGGTACAAAATATGTAACATAGGAAATAATTAAAATTCTTCTTTTTATTGTATTGAACTGCCAAATTTGTAAAAAGGTTGGTTATTGTATACCAAAAGTAGGACACGTGTCGATGGTATAGATTTTTTATTTTTTGGGTTGGTATTAGGGGCTTAATTTCACCAGTTGAGCTTGTTGACCACATTGACTCTGTCAATCAGACAGGTCAACAAGTGTTAGGTATAGTTAGAATTGACTGTATTGATTACAATTGATCGAGTAAATCCTTTGATTGACCAAGGACTATAAAGTTAGATTTGAGCCAAATTTCATGTAAATATTAAGAAACCACTTGATTACACAATATCAAACATTAGCGGGACACGATCGGTTACGAGAATAGCACCAGGAGCTAAGCATCCTTATGAGTAATGTTTTTCTAATTTATCACTAAACTTGTTATTCTATTCATAAATAAAATGTTATTACATATTGCAATTCATTTACAATCTTTAAATGGGTCTTTAAGTGAAAAATGTGCACCAAATCTCGAGGTTCAATGGTATAGGTTAGGGTATTGTATGTGGTTAAGCATTGAGGATCAAAAGTTGTCGTACCTGGGATACATTTTGTGTAGGTTTATCAATTGGCTCCCCAATTGAGGATCTAAGGCCACCATAAATGAGGTATGAGCTGGCGAATCCTTATGATATGATATGAGAATATACCTAACTGTCAGGTACACCCGCTTGAGTGGGTTTATTCTTGCCTTGTAGGCTATTAAGAGCTTTGGCATGTGTTTTCAGCATTAAAACTATTTTCAAAATGGAAGGTGTATGACTGTATTGTGCATTTAGCATTCATTAACTGATTGCATTCATTCGCATATTATTGTTGTGCATGCATACATGACATTGTTTTATACAATTATTGTTCTAAGTTTTAGATTATACTACATTACTCACTAAGCCACTATGGACAAATTTACCCAATAGTGTAACATTTCAGGTTCTTTTATTACAGATAAAGGTAAGAAACTGGTCATCCCATAGTGTGCATTTCGTTTATTTTGGTAGGTTTCTTCACGTGGTTTACTATTTTGAGAGTTAGTATGATGTATAGAAAGTGAGGAAAACATTGTAGATATTTTGAATTGACATTTTCACTAATGTTCCATTAAGGGTACTGTATATAGTTAATTTTTTTTAACTTTAAAAAAAAGTTCTACTGCAGTTATTTGTTTTATTGACTTCCGCATTTCTTGTGATTAATCTAATGATGTTGTGTATGGAGTGTGAAGGAGGCTTAACAGTATTTTGGCAAGCTCAACTTACGAATAGGTTTGTCAATGTTTTGTGCCAATTGGTTTGCCCTTCACCCTAGGGAAGGGGTCTCAACAATCCTATTTTTCTAATGATGATATACCATAATCTTCAAAACCAAAATCTTTTGTTGTTCTACTATATTTAATTAATTATGGAGGCTTTTGTTGGAAAATTGGTATTTTGTTGATTATGTACAGGTTGTTTAAGTTTTGATTTATCATTAAGTTGTTGCAAAAAGTATTATAGTTTAATAATTTTAGAAAAAAAGTCATTTTTGCATATTTAAGAAATTAGAAATGTGAGAGGTAGGAAATGTGAAAATGGATATTCTTTTGGTTTGATTTTCTTTATATAAATTTCTTAATTTTGATCAATTCTTAGGAGAGCAAAGTCTTTCATGAAAGAATTTTTCCTCCTAATGGGTGTATTCTTGTTGGGACCCCTTTCCTAGGGAGAAAGAAGAACCGACCAGCACAGTGTCCTAACAAACCCGCTCTCAAATCGAGCTTGTCAAGACACTGTTAAACCTTTTTCACACACCATACGTAACATAATCAGAGTAATAATAAGAAATGTGAAAATAACTAAGACATAGAAATGCAGCTAGAAATAAAGATAAACAAAAATAAATTATACATAGTCCTTTATATGTAGCAGTAGTAGACATGTCAAAGTTAAATGGTTTTCTTACCCCCTATACATACTAACTCTCAAAATAATGAATTGCATAGAGAACCTACCAAAATAAACCGAGAATGCAACACTACGCTATAAACACTATTTTGCCTTTGTCTACAAAAGAAAAACTTGAAATGTCAGAATAGTAAGTCAATTTGTCAATAGCAGCTCAATGAGTAAAGTAGTCTAATATATAACTTAGAACAAGAATTCTATAAAATAATTAATTTCATATATGCATGCACGACAATAACATGCAAATGAATGAAATAGTTAATACATGCTAAATCCACAATGCAGTCGTGCACCTTCCATTCTGAAAATAGTTTCAATGCTGAAAACACGTGTCGAAGTTCTCATTAGCCTACAAGGCAATAATAAATCCACCCAAGTAGGCTCACCAGACAGTTAAGCATATTCTCATACAACTTCATAAGGATCCACCAACACATACCTCATGTATGGCTGCCTTAGGTAGCGAGAGAATTAAGAATTCACACAGAATGTTCTTCCAAGTATAATGGCATCTAGTCCTCAAGCTCAACCACATCCAATACCCTAACCCATACCATTGAACCTCGAGATTCGGTGCACATTTTTATTTAAAAACCCATTTAAAGATTGTAAATGCATTGTAATATGTAATAACATTTCATTTATGATGAAAATAACAAGTTTAAGTGATAAATTAAAAAATACTACTCACAAGGATGCTTAGCTCTCGATGCACCTCTCGTATCTGGTCACATCCTGCTAACATTTGATCATGCATAATTATTGGGACCCCTTCCCTAAGCCAAAGGGCGGTCTGACGGGATCCATGGCTTGACAAATTCAGTATGCAAAAGAGACCAAATGCTTGAATTTGGGCTAAGTGTTAGAATTTGGGGATTTTTGTTTAATTGGCCGAATTTTGACCCAATTGGACCCAAATTGACCAAGGATAAACAAAATTGATCATGTTGACCAATTTTGACCAAGTTTGACCAATTGACCAAATCGAATTTGGGTCGATCGAGACCGATTAAGGATAGTTAAGTAAGAAATTAAGCCACATTCCAAAAAGAATTGAAATTGAGCTTAAATAATGCAGATTCGAGTAAGCATTTGGGACAGGGGTGGTTGCCAATGGGACATCAGTGCACGAGACCCGAGATAAGTAGTTGATTAAGATATTTTCTATGACTTGTGTTCCTTGCATAAAACTTGTGTGAAATGACATGGTTTAAATGGTTTTATGAGATTAAGATACATCTGAATGATTTTGAAAAGTGTAGATGTACAAGGTAATGAAACCATAGGCTCGAGAGCTGAGTGTTGGGGTCAGGGTACATGATGTGATTAGGGTTAGACTCGAGGGTCGAGCGTCAGGGTTAGGGCATATGATCAGTGCATCTAGCATCAAAAGTCGCTTGAGTCAAGACACTTGAGGGCCAAGCGTCGGGGTTAGGGTATCCGATGAGTACGCATAGCTCACAACCCACTTGAGTGGCCAATACACCTGACTCAAGACCCACTTGAGCGATGACCATAGGTCGGGTTTACTGATTTAACCCTAGCCTAGATATAGTTTTTAATTCGCATGTATTTGAGATTTTTTCTGAAATTGTTGCACTGTTTATAACTACTTTCATACTATGCCATGCATTCAAATATTATATCATTTTTACTGCTCATGCATACTGCACTGTTTTAGAATGTTGGTAATGGTTGACATGTGGGTCTTACTACTCACTGAGTCACGTTGATTTTAGGTTCACTACCCTACTAATATTTTAGGTTCTTCGACGACCAATAGAGGAAAAGGCATAGTAATTGCTTAGCTCCCTGACGATTCATGTTCCCTTTTCTTAGTCCTTTTGTTAAAGGTCGGCCGTTTTTTTGTGTATGGCCAACTATGTATTTTGGACAAGGCAAATATGTAATATAATGATCACTTTTTATATGTTAGTTTACTTTCGCTTTTGAGTCTATCAATTATTTTGATATCGTTTGTTGTATGAGATTGAAGAGGCTTAAAAGTGGTTGAGCGAACTTGACATGGTGAGTGAGTTCGTTGAGCCACTGTGCCGGTCGGACCATCCGTTGGCCTAGGCAAGGGGTCCCGACAAACTTGGCATCAGAGACTAGGTTTGAATGAATCAAAAAACTCTAATAAATAAAAAACCTAGGCAGTATTAAAATGATTGCAAAAGTAAACAAACCCTCAAACAAAGGAGAGAGACAATCAATCATAAAACGTATTTTGAATTGAATGCACTATACTAGTAAATTTTTAGTGTTGAGTCTGTATGGAATGCATGAATAACTAGTAAATTAATTCAAAATGCAGATAAAGATGCCATCCAAGCAGGGTAGAGCACCACCCAGGCGGGACAGACCATCGCTCGAGCCTAAGGAGCCGACGCCACCACTGCCTCCCTCGGTTCAGCCCGAGCAAGACCCCATAGCGAAGCTTGAGGCTGTAATTAGGGCCTCCAACGAGGCTACTCAAGCCTGAACGACCTTACTAATGGAGAGACTGGATAGATTGGAGCCTAACAGATAGAGGGCTGAGCTAGTAATGTAGCCTACTCCACTTAGGCCATTGGCTGTTAAGACACCAGTTGAGGCAGCAGTGGCTCCTGCCTCTCCTGCCATGGACAACAAGAGATATAAAAGAGCCCATGCCCAGCTCCTCAAGAATTTCATGGATTTTCTCCCTGAGAGGTTCAGAGGTGGCATCAGCTTAGAGACAACAGAGGATTAGCTACTTAACATAGAGAAGAAAGCTGAGACTCCGCAATTATCTGAGGTAGATCAAGTTCTATTCTTGGTACATATGTTGGAGAGGGAGGCAACCCGATGGTGGCAATCCACGATTACCTCTTGGGCTAGGTTTAGAGAGCTATTTCTTGAGGCTTACGTTCCTAAGGCTAAACGGGAATGTAAGAAGATCGAGTTTTTGAGTCTGCGCTAGGGAACCATAACAGTGAGAGAGTATACAAATCAACTCCTACAATTGGAGGCCTACGCACCTGGGTTGATATCTGATTAGAGAAAGAGGGCTGGATTCTATCAACAAGGGCTGAGGGTCACTATTAGGCAGGCGACTTCCACATCCAAGGCCCAGACCTTACAGGAGATCCAGAAGGAAGCCCTATGGTTTAAGATGGATGGTTTAGATGAGCGCCTTGAAATTTCAATAGTATATGGAAGTACCGCTCAGCCACAGCCGCAGCACTAGGTCGTATCACAAACTCAACCATCATACAAAGGTGGGCCTAGGGGTTATTGAGGCCGTGATTGTTATCAAAGGCAGATGAAGTTCTATGAAAAATAGTCGAGAAGCACTCCTAGCCAAATCGCCACAAAGGCGATGGCACTTGTAGCCACTCCTGTGCAGGCATAGCCACCAGTAGAGTAGCAGAGCACATTTTCTAGGGCCCAAGGTAGAGGCTGTGGTCGAGGTCGTGGACAGAGCTAGAGTGATCGAGGAGGACAGAGACCACCTTTTACATGCTATCAATGCAGATAGGTTAGACACAAGAGGGCTGAGTGTCAACTCTTACAGGGGGGTCCTAGTTTTTCCGCCCAGTTATTAGAGACAGAGCACAGGTTGTCACCCAGTCGGAACCTAATTCGATGAGGACCTTGGTGGAAAGTATTGTCTCAGTTTGTGATTCATCTGTATATGTGTTGGTTGATGTTGGTTCTACTTTGTCCTTTATTTCTGGATGTGTCATAGATAGACTAGGAATTAGGTCAGTTAGGGTTTCTACTAGGTTGATGTTGAGCACTGTCATTGGGGAACGCATCTATCCCAACATGATATGTGAGAGGTGTGTGCTTAAGATGAGGGACTTTGAGACTATGGTAAACCTTCGGGTGTTGGAGTTTCTTGAGTTTGATGCCATACTCAATATGGATTAGCTGGCTACGTACCACGCACATGTGGATTGCTACACCAAGAAGGTTGTGTTTCAAATTCTAGGCCAACCCATTGTTATCTTTCATGGGAGAGCTTCAAATAGGTAGAGTACTCATGGTAGATTGGTGATGCAACACGAGGTTGATACTCTAGCTAGTATGACAACCATAGATGACGGACCTTCACGATCGAGCATTAACGAGATCCCTATCGCTAGAGAATTCCCTGAGGTGTTCCTTGAGGATCTGCCTAGCTTGCCCCTTAAGCAGGAGATCGAGATCATTCCAGGGACATGACCGATATCGATTCTTCCTTACTGCATGGCACCTAAGGAGTTGCAGGAGTTGAAGGTCTAGCTAGAGGAGTTGTTGAGTAAGGGTTTCATCTCTTCTAGTGTGTCACCTTGGGGTGCTCTGGTGTTGTTTGTGAAGAAGAAAAACTGAAGGTCCAGCTAAGGCACCTGAGGAGTTGTAGGAGTTGAAGGTTTAGCTAGAGGAGTTGTTGAATAAGGGCTTCATCTCTTCTAGTGTGTCACCTTGGGGTGCTCTGGTGTTGTTTGTGAAGAAGAAATTCGGAAGCATCCGTTGTGCATCGACTGAGAATAAGCACCCCCTTCCGTGTATTGATGACTTATTTGACCAGCTTAGAAGTGCCATGGTGTTTTCGAAGATTGATCTGAGATCTAGGTACCATCAACTGAGAATTATGGAGGAAGATATGCCGAAGACTGCATCTCGCACTAAATATGGGCACTATGAGTTCTTAGTCATACCGTTTGGCATGACAAATGCCTCGGCTATGTTTGTGGACCTTATGCAAAGGGTGTTTCAGTCATATCTCGAAACCTTGGTGATTATTTTCTTTGATGATATCTTGATCTATTCGAGGTCTGGTGAGGAACATGCCAAGCACTTGAGGGTTGCATTGCAGACTTTGAGGGAGAAGAGGTTGTATGCTAAGTTCAACAAGTGTGAGTTTTGGTTATCAGAGGTTCGATTTTTTGATCACATGGTTAAAACTGAGGGTATTTTTGTCTACCGCACTAAGGTCGAGGTGATTATCAGTTGGCCAAAACCTACCACAGTGACAGAGATTCGCAACTTCTTGGGTTTAGTGAGCTATTATCGCCATTTTGTCTAGAACTTCTCGATGATTGCAGCTTCGATGACAAAGCTAACTAACAAGGATGTTCCATTCATGTGGACTGACGAGTGCGAGGACGCCCTTCTTGTGCTTAAGCGAAGATTGACATCAGCTCCAGTACTAGTGTTGCCAAAGCCTGGACAAGAGCTGACCATATATACTGATGCATCATAGATAGGTTTGGGCTATGTATTGATGCAAGACAATAGGGTTGTAGCTTTTGCCTCCCGATAGTTGAAGGATCATGAGAGGAACTACCTTATACATGACTTAGAGCTAGCAATGGTAGTATTCGCATTTAAGATATGGTGACATTACCTCTATGGTAAGCATTTCACCTTCTATTCAGATCATAAGGACTTCTGATATTTGTTCTCAGAAAATGATTTGAACATGAGACAGAGGCGATGGATGGAACTGTTGAAGGATTATGACTTCGGTATTGAGTACCACCTAGGGAAGGCTAATGTAGTGGCTGATGCCCTAAGTTGGAAATGGGTTGAGACTGCATGCATGGCTAGACATATGTCTCATGAGTGGATGATGATGGATTTTGCCACAACTATGATTATCCATGGGTCATCTTTTGAGGCCTGAGTGAGTGTACAAATTTCAGCCTAACTAGTTTAGGTTTAGGAGATCACAGAGGGACAACCTTGTGATGTGGACTACAACATGTTCAAGGCTTGGGCAGATGACACTTCTCATGGGGAGTGCTTACTTGATTCACAGGGTGCACTGAGGTTCAGGGGATGGTTGTGGGTACCAAATGATGCTAGTCTGAAGTGCAGTGTGCTCGAGGAGCCACACCGCTCAAGATATGTTGTTCATTAGGATGCCAATAAAATGTACCAGGACACTAAACGCACATATTGGTGGCCTGGGATGAAGCTGGACATTGCAACCTTCATTCAAAGATGTGAAGGCTGAGCACCAGAGACCCAACAGATCTTTATAGCCCTTATCGATACCAGAGTGGAAGTGGGAATACATGACTATGGACTTCGTTACAGGACTACCCCGTGCACAATGGAGACATGATGCGATCAACGTAATTGTAGATCGTTTGACGAAGTCTACCCACTTTCTTCTTATGCATAGTAAGGATTCAATGGAACAATTGAGCCGACTTTATATTAGAGAGATTATGAGGTTCCATGGGTTTCCCTTATCCATAGGATCAGACAAAGGCGTCAGGTTCACGTCCCGCTTTTGGTAAGCATTAAAAGCTCAATTGGGGATGAAGGTGAACCTTAGTATAACATTCCATCTGCAAACTAATGGTTAGTCTGAGCGTGTGATTCAGATTCTTAAAGATATGCTACGATCTTGTATTTTGGATTTTGGTGGCAGTTGGGAGGATCATTTAGCCTTATGCGAGTTTTCTTTTAATAATAGCTACCAGTCGAGCATCGGGATGGCACCATTTGAGGCATTATATGATGAAAAAGCAATCTTGGGCCATGCCTTCATACAAGAGCAGAATGAGAACATTCAGAGGGTTCAACTGAACATGAAGGCAACTCAGGACCGACAGAAGAGTTATGCAGATAACCGAAGAAGGGTCCTTGAGTTTGATGTTAGTAACCATGTCCTCCTCCACATTTCGCCTCGCAAGGGGCAAACATGCTTCGAGATTTCAGGGAAGCTCACACCGAGATATATTGGGATTTTTGAGATCTTCGAGAGGATTAGCCCCATGGCTTATTGGCTAGTATTACCACATGTATAAGGAGGGGAGGTTGTGATGACCCATGATTTTGATACACATTTAATGGGTCCAATACATGTATTTTTTTGAGAATTTTTAATGAAAATACACAAATTTTCTTCAATAAATGATTAAAATAATTGATAGACTCAACATGTCAATTTTGCCCAACCACTATTAAGCCTCACCAATCTCATACAACAAATGATATCAGAATAATTGATAGACTCAAAAGTGAAAGTAAACAAACATACGAATAGTGATCATTATATTAAATATTTGTCTTGTCCAAAATACACAGTTGACCATATATATATAAACATAAAAGAACGACTAACTTCTAACAAAAGGACCAGGAAAAGGGAACAGGAATCGTCAGGGAGCTAGGCGATCACCATGCCTTTCCCTCTATCAACCACCGAAGAACCTCAAATATTAGTAAAGTAGTGAGCCTAAAATCAACATGGCTTAATGAGTAATAAGATCTGCATGTCAACCATAACCAACATTCTAAAACAGTGCATGTATGCATGAGCAATAAAAATGATATAATATTTGAATGCATGACATGGTATAAAAGTAGTTATGAACAGTGCAACAGTTTCAAAAAACACCTTAAATGCATGCCAGTTAAAAATTGTATCTAGGCTAGGGTTAAATTAGCAAACCCAACCTATGGTCATCGCTCGAGCGGGTCCTGAGTCAGACATATTGGCCACTCAACCAGGTCATGAGCTAAGCGTACTGATCATATGCCCTAACTCTAACATTCTATCCTTGAGTCTTATCCCAATCACATCATGTACCCTGACCTTGACGCTCGGCCCTTAAGCGTATGGTCTCATTACCCATGTACATCTACACTTTTCAAAATCAATCAAATGTATCTCAATCTCATGAAACCATTTAAACCATGTCATTTCACACAAGTTTTATGCACGAAACACAAGTCACAGAAAACACCTAAATCAAACTACTCACCTCAGGTCCCGTGTACCGATGTCCCGTCGACAACTGACCCAGTCCTGCAATGCTTACTCGAATTTGCATTATTTAAGCTCAATTTCAGTTCTTTTTGGAATGTGGCTTAATTCCTTACTCAATTATCCTTAATCGGTCTCGATCGACCCAAATTCGATTCGATCAAATATGGTCAATTAGTCAAACTTGGTCAACAGGTCAACGTAACATCTCGAAAATTCATATGAAATTTGAAAATTTATTTAGAGAATTATACGGAATGGACAGATGAAAGATTTGGTAAGTCCTAGTTTAGCCAAATAAGGAATAAAATCAATTAAGTGAATTTTTGGAAGAAAATATATGAATATAATGTATATCATGGGATATCATAGCCAAAAATATAAGGATATGTGCAATTTTTTATGAAAACAATATGAGAAAGTCAATTTGGATTAAGATTTGGTAAAAATTTGAAAATAGAACATGAAATTCGACTAAAAATCATATAAAAATAACTCAAAACGCATCCAACGACTGCCAACCGTCAATCTAAATCCGATCTCACTATCCGACGGTCGCAAGACAATCTGCACCAACGCCCAAGCACACAGGATAACGAAGATCGAACGGACGAAGATGATCGAGGACAATCGGACGGTTGCGATGAAAGCCGCGAAACCACGATCACGAAGACGCACGTTGTGACTCCGCGCTCGCCAATCTTGACCCTCTGATCAGAGCCATGTGCGTGTCTTAAGGACGATCTGATGCATTGAATAATAGCCAAATTATAAATACGAAAAAAATCAATCGAAAATTCGTCAAAAATACCAAAAAATCAAGATAAATACAAAAAATTGATTTTTAAAGTCCAAAAAATTTCTAAAAAATACTTATTTTCCCCTTAAAATTAGGAAATACGAAATTGCAGAATATTTAGGTGTTTTACTCTAAGAAAAACTCAAAAGTTTTTATTTTGCCCCCTTTAAAAAACTATATAAACCTCTCTAGGCTCTCGCTTCCCTCATTCAAAAATAAGAGTTGAAATTTCCTCTTATTTTCTCTAAGCCTTCTTCTTGACACCTCTTCTCACCTTACTATTGTGTGTGAGAAGTTTTTGTCTTGGGTTGGAGAATTAATTTGAGTGATCTCCGTTGGCACTAGTACGTGGGGGAATTGCTGCAAAAATTTCTAAGAAAACATCACAAGGTGGAAGTGATTTCTATTCCAGAACACCCTTCTGTTCTTATTTAAATTTATGACATACTCATTGTTTGTGTGTTTTTTACTGAAATCAAAGATTTTCAATTTTAATTTTAGAATTTTAAAAGTTTATTTCAGTTTTTCAATTTTGACTCATATTTAAGCAGTTATATCATCCATGCCATGTTAGTATCATGCTTAGGCTTTTAAATTAAAATATGATGCATGTTTTATGCATATTTCATGAATTGATTATGTATATTCTGAATTTTAGTTTGATTTCATATTCTAAAATTTATTTTATGAGATCATGATATGAAAATTAAACTGAGACGATGGCGATAATGACCACGTACCATCATAGTGGTCAATGCGACGCTATGGATATTTTTTTCATATGAGTTAGGTCATTTGGTTTTCAGACCTAAGTACTTGAGGGTCGTGTACCACAGTACCTTGTGAGTCACCACGTGTAATGGGTTGATGCCGACACGTACCACTAACGGGTTGATGTCGAATGGGCCCTGTTTACTTAGTTAAGAGCATCAAGGGATTAAAGGCCCTTTTGGTCTAAGACTCGACTTGAACAAATTGTTGTTTGAAATGCCTAATGATTGCAAGTGTTTGAATAATGATTGTGCTATGAGCTTGAATATAAAAGATGGTTGTCTGAAAAGGATCCACTGGGCTATGTGCTCACTCCTTCCTTTCTTATTTTTTTCAGGAACGTGAAACCTATAAAACAGTTGAACATAGATAGTTCTTAGAAAGTTTCTTCCTTATTATTTGTTTAGAATTTTTAAGGGCATGTTGCCCAAAGTTTAAATCTTTTCCACTGAAAAATATTTTGAAGTTTTCTACTGTAATAATTAGTTTTTTGAAAAGTTTTGTACTTTCAATTTTTTTTTCTATTATGAATAAAATAATTTGAATTTCTTTATCTCTTTTAATTTGCCTTGATTTTATTAAAATAAAAATTTTGTATTCCTGAATTTTTATACAAAGGCACGAGATATTGAAACAGAGAAGAACAAGTGTGTGTCACTTGTAAAGTAACACCGGCCCGACCCGCCAGTTGGTTAAGTCCACTATCAAGAGAATGGTGGTTATGTCCAATGCTTAAAGACACGGAGGTTGGGGTGTTACAAGAGTGGTATCAGAGCCTAGGCATTAGCTGCTGGGCTAAGAACAGAAAGTTTCCTCTGATAACAAGTGTGGTATCAAAACTCAGTTATTAGAAACACTAGGCTAAAATTATAAAATCAATCAATGGCTGTTTGACTAGAATTAGAAACTCAAACTTAGGGTTTCACCTTGAATTGAATTGAATTTAGAATGCCCTACGTTCTATTTTTGAAATTGAAGAACGTTTTAGAAAGTATTTTCAAAAAAGGAAATATATGTTTTGAAATATTTTGTTTGGATACAAAGACTACAAGTTGAGCTGATAGTGGGTAAGCATTGTCTCGAATAAAGTTAAACATTAAAAAAGAGGTGGGTTATCCCACCCTAAAAAGCGCAGTTGCTAAGCAGACTTCGGTCTCGCCGTCCGATCTAGAGGTTGTCTCACCAGTTCACATGAGTGGTCTAAGTTGAAGAACACCCTTATTTTCTATTAAAGAAAATAAGAAGGTTAGAAATTAGGCCAAGGAATTGATTAGAAGTAAAAAAAGATGCCAAAGGTGGTATCTTGACTAAACAGAAGTTGTAAGTCAACTAGAACCGAGCCCTAGGTCCAGAGAAAAGACCTTAGGTAGAAACGGATGTAACCATGGGTGGCACAGTGGATCAAAAGCATAAAACTCTATGATATAGGCTAGAGACTGAAACTTGTGCAAAAACAGAAAATTGTTTGATTAGGACATGTTAGTTGCATAGCAGATTAATTATATTATACGTATTTTATGTATAATGTGCATTGATATAATAGAAAATGTAGTGTATTTACTCATATTTAGTATAATATGCATTTAGAGCATCGTTGCATCATTTTAGCATGTTTTAATATTATTTTATATGAATATAATGTCCG
>JAJIYU010014503.1:0-13187 GCA_030144865.1 Tinospora cordifolia
TGATTAATCTTAAATCAAATGTTAGGTAATCTTAATATTTTATTTTCCTCCAATCATTTTAGAATTTCTTTCTCAATTTTATTTCATTAATATCTTCTTTTGTTGACAAAAATTATGGGGTATTACACCAGGCAAGTATTAAGATGGCTTCATTTGAAGCTCTTTATGGAATACCCTGTAGATCACCAACTTGTTGGGCTGAGCTTGAAGATCATGTACTTGCTGGGCCAAACTTAGTGGGAGAAATGAACAACCAATTCAAACTAATATGAAAGAGATTGGCTACAACTTAGAGTCCTCAGAAGAACCATGCTGACAAGAGAAGGAAAGCCCTAAAGTTCTAAGTAGGAGGCAAAGTATTTCTAAGAATTAATCCTCAGAAGGGTATCAAGAGGTTCAGATTCAAGGGGAAGCTATCACTGAGATTCATCAGACCCTTTGAAATACTTAGGAGAATCAGAGAATGTGCTTATGAGTTGGATCGAACAAACCAAATGGCCTCGGTTCACAATGTGTTCCACGTGTAGATGCTGAGAAAGTATGAACCAAATTCTTTTTACATCATCCACTAGGAGAAGTGAACATCCAAGATGATGCCAATTATGAAGAAGCGACCATTAGGATCCTTGATGGAAGAAGCTAAGTGGGAGCTAGAGAACGAAATGAAGACTAAGTACCTATATCTATTCCCTAGAAACCCCTAAATATGTACAAATTTCGAGGATGAATTTTTTTTTAAGGAGGGTTGGTTGTAATACCTTGAAAATTTGTACTTAAGGAGGGTAGGTTTTTGAGCAAATTTGTACTTAGCAAGTTCAAATTTTTTCAAAAACCTCTTCAGGGAGTGAAATTTAAGAAAAAGAAACGAAATGAAATGAAGTAATGTAACACCTCAATCCTTGTATTTTTCCTTTATTTGGACATAACCACTGTTTTGACAGTGGACTTAACCATACAGGCGAGTTTTGCCAATATTACATTACAAGTGACTCACACTTGACATTCTATTTCAATTATCTTATACCTTAATGCAATTCAAGTGTACCTAACTCAATTTTAGGAATCAAAACAAATAAGGCAATAATACAAGAGATAAAAGAAATTCAGAAACTTTATTAATTTAAATCGAGTAGAGTACATAACTTAATCTTTAAAATAAAACTATTACAGCAGAATATTCAAAACTTGGACTGCATGCCCTTACATTCAAATATAAAAACTTTCTAAAAATAAAGAGACTATCATTATTTCAACGTCTTCATGCATGTTCAATTTCCTGAAAAATAAGAGAGGAAGGGTGAACACATAGCCCAGTGGATCCTTTTCAAATAACCAATTTTATAATTTAGACTAAAACACATCCATAATTCATACATTTACATACATTAGGCATTTCAAGCAACATTTTGTGTATAGTTGTGACTTAGACCAAAAGGGTTTTCAAGGCCCTTGACGTTCTTAACAAAATATCTCCTTAGAGTGCAAAAGACATTTCTTAGCCAATTTCATTAGACTTAGGACCTAACCTATATACCAAGTATTTTGGGACATCACCCATGTGAACTAATCACATGTAAAGAACATCTATAGTAACCCACATGTTCACTATGATGGTACATGGTTATTAATCATTATCGTATCATGATTAATTTGCACAAGGGGGTTTATATAAATTTTAAAGAGCACAAGGGGGGCCATGATTTGGCATCTTTAATTAGGGTTTCCTCATATATGGTGGCTAGGGTTGTTGCTAACAATACATACATAGAGGACGACTAAGGTTTTGTTCAGGATATGATGGTAATCTCTTCACAAAGTGCCAAGATTGGAGCATTTTGGGTTTTGAAAACTTTCTTATTCTTGGTTTTTGGTTTCTTCTTTGTGTGTGTGATGGCTAGGTTTTCATGATTCACCATTTAGACACTGCTAAATTCGGGTTGCTAACATGTGCGCACAAACACACATAAGGCATGGTGCACATGATCAAATTGTTGTGTACATGAGATCATTCTTCATGGTTTCTCATAGGTGTGGTATACTTGATTATTTGCATGGTACATGCGATCATTCTACATGATTCCAAATAAGGGAAATGTCCCATTGAGGTTGGATAGGGTGAGGGTGTACATGATTATGGTGTTCTACCCAAGTGGTTTGCAAATGTTTAGGGGTGGCCATGAATTTATGGGTTCACATGAATTTAATAAAAATTCATATTTCATTATTTACCAAGAATTAAGGACATTATTATATATATTTGTGTTCATAATAAACTAATGCACATTTTCAATTTATCATTTGATTAGGATGATCTTCATTTCATTTACTTTCCTAATTTAGACTCCATGGAAGGGTATTGGGCAAATGAAACCCTTATTTTTTTGGCCAATTGAACTAATTCTTGAATATATTGTCTAGTTGATCAGTTCATGTCATCTCATGTCATTTCGGGTCGTTTTAGGTTCTTAAGGGTCACTAAATGAGGATTTTGGACCTGCTAAATTTGCCATGGACTCGATTTTATTTCTCACCTAAATTTTATCTAATTGATATTAAAATTTTCATTTCATTAAGTAAAGGATTTTCATGGTATTACAACCTACCCTCATTAGAAAAATTTCATCCTAGAGATTTGTACACCATTAAAGATTCCTATTGAACAGATGTAGGTATTTGTTCATCATTTCACTCTAGAGTTCCCATGTAGCTTCTTTTACCCCATGATGCTTCTAAAATACCTTAACTAAGGGAATATCCTTAGTTTTTAGGCTTTGTACTTTGTGGTCAAGGATTCTAGCAATTGCTTCTTTTTATGTGGCATCATCCCGAACATTTACTTCCTCCCAGTGGATGATGTGAGAGGGGTCTAGTTCATATTTTCTCAACATAGACACGTGTAACACATTTTGATCTGAGGTCATCCGATTATGTAAATCCAACTCATAAGCACATTCCCCGATTCTTCTAAGTATTTCAAAGGGTCTCACAAATCTTGGTGATAACTTTCCTTTGAATTCGAACCTCTTGATGCCCTTCTAAGGACTGATTCTTAGAAGCACCTTGTCCCCTACTTGGAACTCTAGTAGCCAACCTCTTTCTCTTGTCAACATAGCTCTTTTGACGACTTTGAGCAGTAGCCAACCTCTTTCGTATCAATTTGACTTGTTTGTTCATTTCTCCCACCAAGTCTAGCCCTGTCAACATATGATCTTCAAGTTCAACCCAATTGGCTGGTGATCTGCATGGTCTTCCATAAAGAGCCTCATATGGAGCCATCTTAATACTTGCCTGATAACTATTGTTATAGGCAAACTCTCCTAAGTGCATGTACTTGCTTTAGTTCCCTTTAAAGTCCAGAACACAAGATCTCAACTTATCTTCTAAGGTCTGGATGACTCTCTCAGACTGTCCATCTGTCTGAGGGTGAAAAACAATGTTCATGGTGAGTTTAGTGCGCAACTCCTTCTGTAGACTCTGCCAAAACTATGAAGTAAAGTGAGAGTCTCTGTCAGATACAACCATCTTGGGTACTCCATGCAACCTTACTATTTCCTCGACATACAGTTCTCCTAGCTTACTAATTCACTCTGTGGATCTGATTAGCAGAAAATGAACCACTTCGGTGAAAAGATCCATAATCACCCAAACAATGTCTTTTCCTTTCTAATATTTAGGCAAACCACTGAGGAAGTCCATGGCAATGTTATCCCACTTCTATTCAGGGATAGGGAGTGGTTGTAACATTCTAGAGAGTTTTTGATGTTCTGCTTTTACTTGTTGACAAGTTAAGCACTTAGAGACATGCTTAGCCACGCCCCTCTTCATTCCTCTCCACCAGTAAGTCTTTCTAAGGTTCTGGTACATCTTATCTCCACTTGGATGCATCGTATATTGGGTCTAATGAGACTCTTCTAATATGATCTTCTTACTTTGTCCATTTTGAGGTACATAGATCCTCTCCGTAAGCCTTAGGGTATTCTTAGCATCTATCCTGAAATCAGTATGCTTACCCTATGCAACTCCTTCTGTCAGGCTGGTGAGCCACTTGTCTTGCTTCTGTTCTTTCCTGATCTGTTGCAAAAGATCTGGTTGGCAAGACATGATTTAGAGATAGGCTTGTTTGTCTTTTAAGGTCACACCCAGCCCAAAGCTCTCAATAAACTGACACATTTGGCCCTTTTCTTCATTTTGTTATGGTTGACATCCGAACTGAAAGTGGTTAATCTTTGTATTCCACATCGTTGGGAGAGAATCACTCTTGAAAACTCAAACCAAATATCTGTGAAGTGGGATCACTCTTGGAAACCCAGTTCAAAATCATCAAAGGTAAGCCGGCAAGCCGGATCGGGGGATGGAACACACACGATGACACTATGCAGTCCATCACTATTTAATCTTTTCCTAGTGATAAAACAGACAATATCAGATTAAACCATCGATGTTACATGTACAAAACATGAACCATCAAATATTTATTTATGGCACAGTTCAAGCATATCATGCATCATTATTCTTGATTTTTAAACATGCATAACATGTATATTCGTGGCACATCAAATAAATAAAGTATGCATATTTAAAACATATATTCAATCATTCAACTTCAAAACATCATCACACATGCAAGACTTATTCAAATTAAAATAAAGAAGTAAAAGTTAGAAGTTATTTCCAGCTTAAATAAATTTCTTCTGCATTCTTCTGAAATTCGGCATATTTCCGCTACTCCAAAGCTTCTAAGCACTAAGAACACTCAAGAATACTCAAGAATACTCAAGAATAGTTCAAGATTACTCAAGAACTGAGGGGATTGCCAAGAAGGCTAGAGAGAGTCAAGAAGGACTAGTATGCTCTTGATTTGGGATGAAAACAATGTGAGCACTAGGGGTCCTTTATATAGAGTTCAAAATGATGTAGAATGACAAGTTTTTGGTGCTCTCCTTGTAGGAAACTTGCCAATTATTCAAAATTTTGTGCCCCCCAAGCATAGGAAAATAGAAAGTGTATTTGAAATTTTTTTTTGGAATTTAGAAACATTTTTTTTTGAATTTTTTTAGAATTTTTTTTGGATTTTTTCGTTATTTTTTTGATTATTAATCGGAGCATTAAAGTTGAGCCATTGATGATCCTCGATCGCAACACTCAGATCATGATCAAGATTAACGGATTCACTGTGGACCGTCGAATTTCCTCGATCATAGCACAAGATCAGGAGTCTCAGATCTCGTTCGTCAGATGAGCTTTGATTGCAGCACGACCGTTCGCAATCAATGAAACTTGCGTGGACCATTGATCAACCTCGAGCGCAGCACCGAATCGCGATCGAGATTAACGAATTCCCCGTGGATCGTTGACCAACCTCGAGCGTAGAACTGGATCGTGATCGATTGAAAACATTTCAAATCCGAGCCATTAGATCATCTTCGAGATCAACACCATTCGTGATTAATAAAACGGCTTTGATCTTCACCGTTGGATGGACCTTGAGCGCAGCATCAGATCACGAACACAGATCTAGGCCACACTATTAACCTCGAGTGCAGTGTTGTTCGCGATCAACGAAACGAATCCGAACAGTTCAATCAGGCTGATTGATTTTGGGCCGTTGGATTTCAGTGATTCAGTGCTCTTGAGCACTATTTTGGGCTTTGATTTCATTTGTTGGATCAGGCAGATCGAGTTTGGACCGTTGGATGCAGTTTCTAATTACCAAATTTGTTTCTTAAGGTTGCTATAATCCGAAAATTGTCAATTATACACTTTCTAATTGATGTAAACATGGATTTTTGTATATTTCTTTCCATTTTATTAATTTTCTAATATTTCCTCCTTTTTATTTCTTTAATATTGCATTTATTAGATATCTTTCTATTTCTTTAATATTTTTAATGCCAACAATTTAATAACCTACAATTTTTTATTTCTTTATTTTCATGTATTTTTATTTATTTATTCATTTTATTTTCAGAAAGATAATTATTTATGTAATTATAAATTGGTAATTATCTAATATTACACTTATATTAGATAAATATAAGCATACAACATTTTTATTTGATTACGTAATACCTATTTCTATAATATGTAATATTTAACACTCATTATACTAACACCCATATTACACATTAACCTATATATATATATATATATATTATTTATATTATTTATTTCTTAAGCAACTCTTTTAATTTCATAATTATTGACATTTTCATTTAAATATCAAATTAAGGCTTCATTTGCCTATTTTATATTATATCTCCAATATACATTATTTTTCATTTGCCAACCCACAATTTGTATCCAAAGATGTCTTAAAATCTTCGAAATTATTTCACTTAACTTATTTCATTTAATTTCATTAAACTTATTTATCTTTAATTATTTAACAAATTTTGGGTTATTACAGATGGTACATGGTTGTTAATCATCATCATATTGTAATTAATTTCATATTCAAGAATCATAAAATAGGAGAATTAGATTTCAGATTGTAAGCAATCTAAAAATCAAAGCATGAATCGCACAAAACCATGCACCAAACATTGAAATAAATCTAAGCATGGTACTAGGCATGACATGGATTCATGAATGCTTAAAACATGCTCATGTAGTAAATTGAAATTTAAACATAAATGATTGCTAAAAATTAAAGATGCAATGAACATGGTATTAATCTAAAGAAGAAAGGAGGAGGTTTTAGAAATCACTTTGATCTTAATTGCAAGTTTGATGCTAATCTGACATGTTCCTTTCTTCAACACTTCTAGCACTTCAAGACTACTCAAGAACACTCAGTCAAACACTCAAACACTCAAGAATACCTCAAGATCATTTAAGAACACAAAAGTTGCGAAGAAGAAGGCTAGAACAAGCTAAGAGGGAATTGTCAACTCTTTGCTTTGGGATGAAGAATAAGTGTGCACAAGAGGGGTTTATATAGATTTTCAAGAGCACAAGGGGGCCACGATTTGGCATCTTTAATTAGGGTTTCCTCACATATGACAGCAAGGGTTTTTGCTCATAACACATACATAGAGGATGGCTAGCGTTTTGTTAAGGATATGATGGTAATATCTTCACATGGCGCCAATATTGGAGCATTTTGGGTTTTAAAAACTTTCTTATTCTTGGTTATTGGTTTCTTCATTGTGTGTGCGATGGCTAGGGTTTCATGGTTCACCATTTAGACTTCTAGATTAGGGTTGGTCACATGTGCACATACACACACATGGACCGATTTTGCATAATAGAGCATGGTGCACATGATCAAAGTGTGGTGTACATGAGATCATTCTTCATGGTTTCTCATAGGTGTGGTATACTTAATCATTTGCATGGCACATGAGATCATTCGACATGATTCCAAATAAGGAAAATGTCCCATTGAGGTTGGGTAGGGTGAGGGTATACATGACATGGTGTTCCACTCACGTGGTTCGCATATGTTTAGGTGTGGCCATGAATTTATGGATCCACATGAATTTAATAAAAAATCATATCTCATTATTTACCTAGAATTAAGGATTTTATTATATATATATATATATATATCTGTGTGTGTGTTCATAATAAACTAATGCATATTTTCAAATCATCATTTGACTAGAGTGATCTTCATTTCATTTACTTTCCTAATTTAGACTCCACGAGAGGGTATCAGGCAAATGAAACCCAAATTTTTGGCCAATTGAGCTAATTTTTGGATATGTTGTCTAGTTGATATGTTCATGTCATCTCATGTAATTTCGGGTCGTTTTGGGTTCCTAAGGGTCACTAAATGATGATTTTGGACTTGCTAAAATTGCCCCTGAAATGGACCCGATTTCTTTTCTCAACCAATTTCATCCAATTGATTTTGAAATCCTCACTTCATTATGTACATGATTTTCAGGGTATTAGAATTAAACACCTCAAATGGCCTAGGAATCATAAATTCATTTCATTTGCCCAATTAAGAGTTCATTTACTTGGTATGTATCAAGGGAATCTAAATTAGGAAAGAAAATGGGAAAAAAACTTAACCATTTGAAAGTTATAAATTTTTAATAAATTCATATGAACCCAAAAGTCTGTTCTAAGGGCCTAAAATCCTAGCCAAATGAGAGATGAATTGTTATTAAATTCATGTGGATCTAAAAATGTGTAAACACACCTAAGCATGTGCAAATCACACAGGTAATGATGCTAGCATGACATGATAATGTATGTTATGGTCCACATACCCAAAA
Source organism: Tinospora cordifolia (assembly GCA_030144865.1). Classification (NCBI taxonomy): domain Eukaryota; kingdom Viridiplantae; phylum Streptophyta; class Magnoliopsida; order Ranunculales; family Menispermaceae; genus Tinospora; species Tinospora cordifolia. The sequence continues at coordinate 8,229 of JAJIYU010014503.1, forward strand.
ATGCCCCAAAATTTGAGAACCTTAGCTGTTTTAGAAATGTATTCACGTGGGTGATCATGTACAACCTAAGTGCATACACACTAAAATGTTTCCCTTTAACACGAAACCCTAGCCACCACCCTTGTACTCACCTTAGTAGAATAGAAAGTTTACAAAAGAAAAACTTGCCAAACCACAAGGATTCCATGAGATATGCTCTTGTCTCGTGCACAACAAGGGAAACATCCAAGAATAGATGGTTTCCACTTGAATTCTCCATGGTGCCAAAATTAGGACCTAGAAAATGAATAAAATAAAGATAAGTGAAGATATGCTAATTTAAAGAGATATAGAAAGATTCCTTTGCCTAGATTTGACTAGCAAACAAAGGAAAAAAATAAAAAAATAGAAAGTTGCCTCATGCTCCTATATGACGCACAAATTACTAACACACCAAAAAAAAATGAAATGTTTCCTTGTTCAATTCTTGTGTGACGGCTATGAAAGGATACAAATAAGAAAGATTCACTTGCTAATATGTTGTTGGAAGTATCCAAACTGTGGACCATTTCTAACCATGAGCACATAAGAGAAAGTAGGAAAGAATTCCACAAACTATGACGCCAAGAATGGAAAGCTTCCTATGTGACTTAGGTGATACCCAAGTAAAGAGATAACTAGGGAAGTTTCCTAGAACACCAAAATCTGATCACATTTGATCATCTAAACTGAATTGGCAAGTGTTCTAAATCCTTTTTGTGCTCACACATAAATAGGATCCCAAATGAGGATCATATCTTGGGATCACATTAAGAATTGGAAACCACATCTTGCTCACTTGCCAAATCATGCTCACCATGGTAAATTGGAAAGATGCATTGCCCAAACCATGCAAAACCGTCCTCTAGTGTGTAAAGGAAAGTTGCTGTGTGAGCACATGCCAAACTGGCCCTTTTGTGCCTTGAAACTCTATATAAACCCCCTAGTGTTCTCATTCTTATCATCCCAAAGCAAGAGTTGACACTTCTCTTTTGACTTTCTCTAGCCCTCTTCTTGGCAGCCTTTTCTCACTTATCTTGTGTTCTTGAGTGTTTCAAAGTGAAAAGTTTAGTTTATTCAATATTTTTGAGTGTGCTTGAAGTGCTAGACGTTTGGGAGAAGGGAACCTTTGCCGAATTTTCTTCAAACTAGCAACTAAGGTGGATGAGATTTCTTAAACTGCTATTTTACCAGTTTTGATTAATAGCATGTTCATGTGTATTTTAATAGTTGTTTATCATGCAAACTTTCCGATTTCAATGCCATTTTTCATGATTTAAAATTCAATTTTAGCATGTGTGCATGTTTAAGCACTCATGAGATCATGCTATGCTAGTTTCATTTAATTTAAAAGTGTGATATGTGCTATGTGATGTTTCCATGCTTTTAAATGTTTATATGCTGAATTTTATTTCTCTTATGTATGATTCATTAATGTAAGAACTTGAAATTTAATAACCACGTAATGTCATAGTGATCCAAAGGGATACTATGGGTGTTCTTTACATATACTTAGTGTATGTGGGTTTCATTACAGTGTGTAGATGTGTATAGCCCAAAGTACTTGGAATATGGACATGAAATCCTAATTCCAAGGGAATGTGACAAGATGAATTGTCTTTCCACCTAAAAGTGGATTATTTTGATAAGAACATCAAGAGATTGGACCCCTTTCAGTCTAACATACAACTACACACAAGAAATTATTTGAATCGCCTAATGTATGCAAGTGCTTGAAATTGAATGCCATATTGATTTGAATTAGTGACTTAGTTGCTTTTAGAATGGTCCACTAGGCTATGTGCTCACCTTTACTTTCTTATCTTTTTAGGAAATTGAACACATGATGAAACATGCATGATATTTGAATGCTTAGTTTTAGAAAGTTTCTATTTTCTATCTTGATGTAAGGGCTTATAGTCCAAATTTTGAATATTCAAAATGTAAGACTTTCACTGAATTTAAGTTTCTAATTTGGAGTTATATACTCTTTCTTTTAGTGTTTTCAATTCAATTTATATACTTGTTTCTATTTTATTAAATCAATAAAGATTTTAAAAGATTTCTTTTGTCTCTTGTGCAAATTGCCTTAGTATATGTTACTTCAATGAACAAAGCTTGGGATAATTGAGATAGAAAGACAAGTTGTGTACTTCTAAATGTAATACCAACTTGGCCCGCCTTGTGGCTAAGTCAAATGGAAATTGTCGGGGGTTGGAGTGTTACATATGTGTACTTAAGTACAATGGAGAGACACCAATAATGGGATAAAATCTTGGAGCAAAACCTACTTATTTTGGAGTTATACTACATGTAGGGATGATTGCATTTTTATATTCCTAGCAGCTTAGATTGTAATACCGCACCTCCCCCGAATTCTATTCTTCTTCTTTTTTTGCTTGAGAGGGACGATGTGGACCACATCACTTGAGCGGGAGGCGGGCCAGTGTCACATTAATTCTATTTTTTCACACATTTCCTTTTTATCCCAATTCTCTCGAATTTCTGACTATCAAATAATTAAAAACTCATGAACACTTCTAAATAAAACAACAAGAGATTTAATATCATTAATTGAAAGTAATAGGTATAAAACCTTACTAATGACATAATTTCATTAATTGAAAATAAATGGTACGAAACCTTAAATTTATGCCATAATTCAAAATAAGATAATATTTAGAAACCATTGAGTAAAATAGTTACATAACATTAGTTATCTTCAAAATTTAAGGTATATAACCTTTGAGTCTATTACAGTGGAATAAATCTTAAATAACAAAATTAGGCCAACATATCCTTACAATTAAGTAAAACTTTCTAAATAAAATATTCTAAAGAAAATATTGCCTAAATAGCTATCAAGCTGCCTCTATTTATCAATTTCCTAAAAAGTTAGAAAATGGAAGGATGAGTACAAAGCACAGTGTAATAACGCAAGGATGAAAAATGTTTGAAAAGAATAAAGACCAAGGAAAACAAACCAAACAAAAAAAGGGCTTGTGCCCAAGGATTGCGGTCTTGCAATATTGGGGCAACCATCTTGTAGGACAGCGATCCCGCGTTTAATATGGGTGAGTACAAAGCTATCATGCTGCCTCTGTTTATCAATTTCCTAAAAAGTTAGAAAATGGAAGGGTGAGTACAAAGCCCAATGTAATAACTCAATGATGAAAAATGTTTGAAAAAAATAAAGACCAAAGAAAACAAACCAAACAAAAAAGGGCTTGCGCCCAAGGACCGCGGTCATGCAATATTGGGGCACCCATCCCGTAGGACTGCGATCTTACGTTTAATATGTGGTGGTCTGTGAGGACCGCGATCTTGCGACAAGAAAATTTATGGAAAACTTGTGATGTGCGACCATGGTCCTGCGATTAAGACATCTTAAGACTACAGTCTTATAAGCCATGATCGCAGTTCTGCGATTGCAAATCAGAAATAGAAACTTGTAAAGACTAAGTTTTCCACTAAAAATATAAATAGATCATTGTGCATAGCCCTAATTACTTGATTCACTCATAATTGCAATTGTTCTCCTTTGTCCTCATAAAAAAAATCGTAGTTACTCATGCTCACAGAGAACCCTAGCTGTTACTAGCAATTCTTCTTCTACCACGCACAGGTCGATACAATCTGTTTCAGCCTCGTTATCTATCATAGGTGGTGTTAGGAGAAGATTAGCAAAACAAAGATCAGAGAGGTGTTGGATTGCTACAAAATAAATACAAGTAAGGTAAGATATCGTATTAATCAAACTCAATGATACATAAGATTCTAGTTTAGTATTGGTTGATTGTAAAATATTTTCCTCACTTAATAACACACAAGAAGTGACTGAGAACAATCATTGCAGGGGACGAAAGCAACACCGAGCAAGAGGTATAAGTTGTTTCATTGTGTTTCGTGTTTTGAATGTTTAAAATAGATGAGGCATGGTTAATACGCCATTTCACTTGAAACCAATAGCTATTTCTTAACGTAACAATGTTCTCCTTGTAGTTAAAGTGTAACTGCCCTTTTGGCATAATGATGGATGGAAGGAGCGCAAAGCATCTGGAGAAAACTAACTCAGGGAAGTATGAAATATTTCTAACCACTGAAAAAACTCATCTTTGAATCATAGGTTTGAAAGACCGAAGTCTCTGGTAGGAGGGAAACGGGAAACACATTGGAATCCGATTTCCTAGAATACCTTGTGACTACTATAATGCTACACATTTACTTTGAGAATGACCTCATTTTACCGCAATAACACAGAAAGTACTGCGACAACATGATAAACAAGTAGTTTATCAGATTCTTGTGCACAAAACTAAAATCATTGCAGTATTTAACGATTTTGACCTATTTGCGTATTAAATAACATGTAGATCACTTAATTGTGATTTTAGGGATTAAAAATGATGAAAATGCTTACATTGATGAGGATTTGTATGTTAAAATACTAGGTTGAGAGATTGTAACCTCCAAAACAGAAATTAGAACGAGAGGCAAAAAACATTAGGTAGAAGTGATTACCTGAACTCTTTAGTATTATTTTCGTTCGAATATTGAGCATGGTTGTGTGTTTATTGTTAATTATTGTTTAGAAGCATGCTAAGAATGTTTGTGATTCTTATGAATGCCTGTTTATCTCTTACGTGGTTTATAACATGCCATACCTTGCACGAATGTTCAATACATCTTGGCATCTATGCTATGCATGCCATGTGATAAATAGTATGATTGATGTGATTACGAGCATGATAACTTGTTTATTTATATCCATTGGTTATTTATTGTAACACCCCAACCCCAACATTCATTGTGCATTGGACATAACCACCTTTCTTTGACAGTGGACTTAACCATTTGGCGGGTCGGGCCGGTGTTACTTTACAAGTGACACACACTTGACTTTCTATTTTTCAATACCTCATGCCTTAGAATAGATTCAAG
>JAJIYU010014504.1:0-13189 GCA_030144865.1 Tinospora cordifolia
GTGAATCACAAGAATTTTTGGGTTCACATTCCTATCATTCTTCATGTGTTTATTTATCTCACCCAACCTCCAATCTAAGGGTCACTCTACAATTTCCTATCAAGGATCTTTCCAAACATTGGGCATATATAGGCCCAAAGTCTTGTTCAAACGTCTCATTAAACATGTCACATGTATTCCAAAACTTAGAAATTTTCTTAAGTGTTAAACATCCAGCTAACATAACATATTTGTAAGTGTACTAAATCATATTCACATAGGCTCATGGTTAGATCTTTATACCTCTATGTAGCCTCTACTATGAGGCTTTAATCGCCCTTTGGTTTCAATCCCAAGGGGTGTCCTTAAGTACTCCAAATACAACCTCAAATCTGGTCCAACGCCTGATTTTGTTGGCATTATCGTAACAGTAAATCACACAGTCAACACTAATGACTTATAAAATGTATTAAATGTTCTAGTATCCGGTTTCTACCACTTGGACACTTAAATACACATAATTAGAGGTAAAATAAAGGGTCTTACCTTAGGGATGAACCTAGAATGGTCCAGGTGTGAGCCCCTTAAAGTGGTTCCACACTGTTTCTATTACATTGCTGCAACAATGAGTAGATAACCAACTTTAATGGCTCGAAAAACATGTGTAAAGCCTTATTTTTTGTTTTCTATCAATTGGAGGTTAGAATACAGATGGAAATGAAGAAGATGGACACTCTTACCTCCGAAATGGGCTTGGAATGGCTTAGGAATTGAAGTTCCAAAGGTGGCTTCAACACAGATTTTTCTAGTTTTTGGGTTTGAACACTATGGACAACACCTCTTCTTGGTTGTTTCAGCTTCAAATGGTTGCGAGATTCAGCAAGTTGCCTATGGGACTTCGCAGGCGGTAGTAAGAGCTTTAAAACAAGCTAAGATTCAATGAATTTGGCCAAGAAACGAAAGAGATTCAAGCTCATGAACATGGGATACAACGACTGGAAACTCTGGACTTGTGTTCTGGAATGAGTTTTGTTGCATGAAAGGGAGCTTGCATGGCCAAATAGGATGACACGTGGCCACCCATGTGGCCTCCAAGCTCTCATGTTGGACGCCCGGTTGGCAATGTCTATTGGCCACATCAGGTGGTTGAGCTTGATGACAAAAACTAGGGGTACAATACCATGGATTCCCATGGTTTACTAGCTGAAAAAACCTAGAAAATACTGCAAAATTCATCCAAAAATCTGTCAAATTCGCGCACAAAACGCCAAAATACAAAGGGGCTTCAATCTGCTAGGCACATGGGCTGGCCAACCCAATTGGGCCGGCCCACGTGCCAGGCCTGGGCGCTAAGCGCCCGAGCTGCGCGCTCGGCCTGAGCCCTACACGGGGTGCAAGCTGGGTCGACCCAAGCCCAGCGCTTGGGTGTATCTAGATCCCCCTCTTTTTTTATTTATTTTTTGTATTTCTTCTTTTTCCTTGTATATACCACTATATATACCCGAATTTTGCATTTTTTCTAAAATTATTAAAAATCACTATTTGATCATTTCTCATCAAAATGCTTCAATTATACATCATTTATACTATTTATACAATATTTTCTCAATAATCGAATAATCCTCCAATAATTGCATTTTTCTTCAAAAAATTTCATAAATTTCTCTAAAAATTTCATAATTATTCTAAAAATTCAATAATCAATCATAAAAATCATTTCTCAGAAGAAAACATATTTTCCTTATAGTTTCATGTGTTTTTCCTTTAAAATTGTATTTTTTTACCATTATTCTAATTTTCTTCAATAAATAAATTTGAAATTGAAAAAATTTGGAAAAATTTCATATATTTTCATTAAAATTCAAGAAAATATATAGAATATACATGTGTCGGATCCGTCAATCTGATACAAAAAATATGGGTCGTCACACAAACATTGAAATTTACTTACCATTATGTATGATATGCTAGAAACAGAGACATTGATAACAAACTTTAATTTGCAGATATTGAATGTATATAATATTCCTATTCATACAAGCCGTTATTTTAGTAGAAAATTTCAAAACATAAATCACTAGTAAAATCTGTGGGAAATTTTTCTATATTTAGTATTTTTGTTCAAGAAATCATAATGCATAGGTAACAATATGGTTTGATAAAGAGATGATGCTTGGAGTGGCAATTCATGTCCATAGATCATAAATAGGCCGTGTTGGACACATGTATTATGCATATACTACTAGTCAGAGTATTACTTGTTTATTAATTGTATCCTAATAGATAAACTCAAACACGATACACTTAATAAATTGTCACCCAAATATATACATTTAATAAATTATTGAAATAGGTCATATTCGTGTAATGTTTCACTTAACGCAACATATATATTTGCTAATCTAATTTAACATATTTATAACCTATTTTATAGATTATTTATTATTCACTTAACATGTAGATTTAAATTAACATAATAAGTCAAAACATAAAAACACAGTTTTTTTTAAAGTGACATAATATTTTTTTAAAGGTATATATTTTCATGTTTTTAATTGGGCACAATTTTTTTTCTAGTTAAAAGCATAAAGTTTTTTTTTTTGAAATATTTTTTTAGGAGTCAATAGTTTTTTATAGGTAAAATATTATCAGTTTTTTCTTTAAAAAAGGAATATATCACATTATCATCAACCAACTTTTAAAATAAATTTTCTGAAAAATATTAATAATATGCAAAACATAAATACTTTATTAGACATAAATTAAAAAAGGTTTTCAAATAAATTAATTTTAGATTAACTTATTATAACCTATTGGTTAAATCATCCTTAATCATGTTAAATTGAATCAATTTTCAATTTAGCAAGTTATTCTATTTGTAACCTAAAATCTTGTTGTGTTCAATTTTGTTGAAACTATTTTGATCAAAGCCTGTTAATTTCGTGTCATGTTCGAGTTAAGTTATCGTATCATATATGACAATTGCATTGTTGGCTTTTTAGAAAGAGAGGGAATTGCATATATTTGTGAGTAATTTCTTTCATTTATCGGTTTAAGTACATGCATTTTGTTAACAAAGTTCATAAAATTGCCTTGTTGGCTTTTTGGCACGTGATGTATTGTTTATTGAGTTTTATGTCTATTATGAATTTTTGAGATGTTGTTTAGGTCTGTGAATGAGACTTGATGAGCTTATATATTGTTGTAATAGTACTATACATAGGCAATAGTCGCAAGTCATAAGTCCTTAGCTATTGACCTCGTAGTTCATAGGAGTTCCAAGGTTGGACTAATATATTTTTACCAATTTATGATCATGGTCATCTTGTGTTAGATTGATATATGTTCTGAATCATCATATAAACATTTAAGCATGCATCTATATATTGTAGGAACACCTCCACTAAGTGATAAGTTAGAATGGTTACTCATTAAGCCCATAGTTGTTTTTATGGTCATCATTTTCTATTATATTTTTTAGGTCTTTCGAGGTTGGATGAAGGTAAAGGTCTACCTATTGCATAGGATTTGAATATGTTTCTTTTGAGTGGGATATTTGTATGGGTTTTCCTTTGATGTGTATATTTATGTACTTTTGAACTCTGTTGTGTAAAGAAAAGTTGTAGATTTGTATATAACCCCTAAATGTCCAACGTATATGATTAAGTCTTCTACTGAATATGAAATTTGTTGTATATGTTGATGTTATTCAAAATGGTTAATGTGTTAAGGTTGAAGCTTAACAGTAGTTCGGTGAAATGATAAAGTTAGGTTGTAGGTTAGACTGTTGTGCCAGTTGGGCTGCCTAAGAATCCTGACAAAATAAAAATGAGAATGCATTTATTTATTTTACCATCTTTCAATATAGCCAAACATAAAATTAAAACAAATTTTAATTTTAATTTATTTAATTTTATGCACCAAACAATTTTGTAAAGTAATATTAATTACCTAGATGTGCAGAAGGCCTTGAGATGCCTGTTGCCATGTATAAAAACACAACAAAAAAGTATTACTATGGAAGTCATTTTTAGCCCAACTTATAAATCGTAACATGTTGTGCTATAAAATCTCTAAGTCCGGTCAATTTTAATTGTAGTCATTGGGTCTTTGCACACACACTTTGAGCATCCTATAGAAGCAAGTTTCAAGATTTTCTTTCTCTTAAGAAAGGGCTCTTGCTTGTGAGGAGCCTAAAATTTCTTATATATTATTGATTTTACAGTCAATATGAGACTAATAACTAGAGTTAAATTTACTAAGAACACGTTGTCAATCTCAAGACCTTAGAAGATGTATGGGTTATCACAAATAATACCAATTATTAAGTTATTTTTGGCATTTGCCCTACGTATCTAACAAGATATTTTCCCCTACAAGTCCAGACTAACCTTAATTTGATCATAGAGTTCGTTTGGAGCATACCAAAAAAGTGACTCCCACGGTTTTGATTCTTTAGGAAGGGGCAAAAAAAAAATAATAAAAAATAAAAAAAAATCTCTTGCTTGTCGACATGTAAATCTTTTTGTATATCTTATCTTGAAAAAAACACGTAATCTTTGTATGATTATTTACTAGAGTTGAACCTACCAACAATGAGTCCTTAATATTAGTGTTTCATGAGAATTTGTCCATCTTACAAATGACATCAATCAAAATGGACAAACTAAGTATATATATGCCTTGTAAACAAGTCAGTGTTAATAGACTTTTAGGTCACCTTGGACATAAGAATAACTTTAAAAAAAAAAAATTAAGATTTTCATTAAAGATACAAGGAAATCTTCAAAACTTTCATTTGGTGGCCACCAAATAATCATCTAAGGGATTTTATACTTAATAAATAAATAAATATATATATATATATATTTAAAAATAGGAAAATCTTACTTTAATGAGAAGATTATCTTAAATTAGCTATGAATCATAGGTTTCTACGTCAGCTGGCAACTTGTCATGCTCGACACATTCCCATTATAAGACAAGAAAATAGTTCTGCATATATAATGTTGTTTTAAGTTGTCATGTTAGACTATATACAGAAAAAAAACCATTGATCATTCCATTAAAATATTTTATTAATATACACAGTAATATTATTCGGAAAACAATTCAAGTAGCGTTAGTGGTTGAGAATAGCTGATCTCACCCACCACAATCATGATCTATCTTTCTTTTATGGAAAAAGATATATATAAGAATTGGGTAAGTATACCTAAAAGGAGATGAAACGAGTTTATCTACTTATTCCTCATTTCCCACAACTTCTCCAAATTATGAGAGATAAAGTGACTATTATAAGCAAACAAATGAAGCAAACACTCGACTTTTATTTATAAAATGCGAAAAAGTACTTTCCTCAAAATTATAAATAAGAGTTTAGGCTTTTTTTTTTTAAATTTCTTTTAATAATAATTTTATTTATAACTATAAATACTCTAATGATATTTCTTAATTATAAGGACGTAATCCAGTAGGGTTAAATTATAACCCAAAACTCACCCAATGTAATATAGTTAGATGGCATCTGGTTGGACTTGATGCCACTCAACCTCCTCTCTTTTCATTGAGGCTAACCCGACCTGGCCTGACTCGACTGACTTTATGTTTGATTGGGTATGATTGGGTAGGGTTAGTTTGCTTTAAACTAAACTAAAATTTATTAAAACTCATAAAAATATGTAATACAAATCAAAATAATATAATATAATATAATATAATTTGGGAGAAAATGCAATTAAGTGTAATAAAGCTTTCCCATAGAATGATTCTTACTTAGATAAGGGTGAATAAATTTATATAGCAAGATAACTCTCTTACTTCTACTACCCGAATAATAAAGGAATAATGGTTAGGAGACTTACCCACCTTTCTCTCCTCTAATATACAAATTTTTTTTAAAAAAAAAAGAAAAAAAAAGAAGAAAAAGAAGAACGAAGAATTCTCGCAATCTAGTCCCATATTGCTCGAATGAAAACCGTTATGTATTTCTCTTCATAAATCCAATTTATCACCCCTGAAATCTTTTATCTTTCTTATCCCTTTAAATAGTGGAAACTACTTGACACATGTTGTAATCTAGCCATTGAATAATCAATAATGGGTGTAATACTTAATCATTCACATAAAAAATATTTTGTTTTTAAAATGCTAGTCTAAAATTATATTTATTTAATCTTTATAGGTTATAATTGAAGTCGTTACTTATCCATAAAAAATAAATAAATAAATAAAAGTTGGGTATAATGAAAATAGTCTATATATAGTATTATATTTAGTATAATTTATCCTAAAACTATAAAACTTTTCTGAAGGTAGAGCATTGATTAGTTTTCATTTATGTCATTTCAATAAAATTAAAGTCGAATATAGTAATATGTTAACATTATTTTATTCATTTTAGGTTATATTCACATTTATATAATTTATTAAAATTGGAGAAAATGTGTTAAAATTAGCTTATTTCATTGAAGAAAATAGTTTGTACACGTATATTCACTAATTTTTCAAATGAATAGTATGAAGTCATTAAATTTGATAAATATGACAATAATTTAATAAAAATTAACTGAGAATGATATATTTGTTAAAATTAGTAGAAAATTGGCTTAATAATGCTTATGTATAATAGTTTTGACAATTATCAAAGTACTATTTGATTATGAATACAATAAACAACATATATAATAATACAAGAAAAGGTGGGTATACTAATTAAATTATAAAAATGAGTTTATTCTGATTAAACTAACTACTAATATGACATAATAATAATGAAGATAGTACTTTTAAATTGATAGATTTTAACCAATGAGGAATTATGTGCCATAATGTGTTAAATATGAATCCTGACAATATTCTTACACACATGCACACATAAATACGTATTTCTGTACCTATGTTGCACATAATGTTTACTAAAAAGTAATTTTAATAGATTTTTTCATTAAAATCGAAATATAATTTATATCTTTTGATATACTTAAATTATTAAAATTATTAAAAATTTTAATAAGGATAATTGAAGGTAAAACACAAAGGTTAAAAAAGTATATTAGAAAATTTAATTAAAACCTAAAATATAGGTTGTAGACAAAAACTGAAACTTAATTATTAATAAAATTATAGTTTTAACCCCTTTAATAATAAAATTATTTTTTAAACTGAAACATATATAGATTTTTAAAGGGTACTTTGAGCTAAAAAGGGCTTCATTTTTCAACTACTCAAATTATTCCCATTATAATAGTATTGATATGCTCGTAAGGCATAATTATATATATATATAATTGGCAATGATGTAATAATTTTAATGCTATTTTTGTTGTTTTCATCTACTGGTCCAAAAATTGTCCAACTAAGAACAGAGATGAAAAAGAAATAAGAATAACACTGAAAAATTAAGGAAAAAGCTAAAAGAAACCATTTTCATTGATGAAAATTCAATAGCTTACAATGAACTTGAAGAAGTTTTATGAATGAGATGTCCTCCTCCTGAGTAGGGTATTTATAACTATAATGTAAACTTATTAGATTAGGAAACTTTCTCGTTATGAAAGAATTAGGGATGACCACAAATAATCCCTATTCTAGGGTAGTCGTAGATGTGGTTGATCTCCTTTGATGCGGACTATCCATAGATTTGCAGGCTAAAATCCTAGAAGATAGCATGTACCATTCGAGTGATGAGCCAAGCTTGGTCGTAGATCGAGGTTTTGGGTTTTAGGTCGAGCCCCACGTTAGGCAGTTAGATATATATTACTTATATCATAGGCTCATCCTTGGTATAACCTCGACTTGGTTTGTTTTACAATTCCATTTGGGCCCAAGCTGGCAGTACTTAATTTCTCGAATTTCTTGCATGCTCATCATCTGCTCAAGTGTAACACTACGACTTTGCCCAGCTCGAATAGCCCGGTACATTATCATCACGTGCATGCATGTTAAACATTCCCTTTTCGTTTCTTTGGGCCACCCAGGAGGTGGGCGATTGTCACATTATATCATTTTTTTCTTTTTCTAAGTCTCAACTTCTCAAAACTTCCTTAACTTGCAAAGATTACATTAAATATATATAATATCATTGACATAAATAAATCAACATCATTTATTTGCAATTTAATAATTTAGGAGGTACAAAGACCTTCTTGTTTATTACAACAAAAATAACTTTAGAAAAAACTGACATAGAAAATAGGGCCAACATGCCCAACTTAAAATTTTCATAAATACTTGACTCCATAGCCTTCGATCAGAAATTATTTGAAAGATTTAGAAAAAGAAGGATGAGCTCAAGAGCCTAATGGATCATCCCAAATATTTAACTCATTATTTCAAATCAAACAGGACAAATATTGCAAACATTTTAAAAAAGTATGCGATTCAAAAAACTGTTTGTTATCAGTTGTCATTAAGACGAAAAGGGGTACACCTCAGTTTTCGATATTTAGGGATAGAGGTCAAATCCGAACCTTTAAACCCATCTCGGGTGAAGTGGGGTTGAATCCAAATCCTCAGTTCACATTTCAAAAACATTAAAATATTAATTTGGAACACTCACGATGAAAATTCATCATCGTGCTTGTACATGGTTAATCCTCTTCATTAATCTTTTCTTATGAGCAAATCATGTTAATAACGAGGTAAGTTCGAGAATAAACATGTAAGCATGGTATTAAACATGTTAATAGGCTTCAAGAGACATAGCACCACATAGATTACTCATGTATAGTAAGGCATGCATATTTCAAGGCATAACATGGCATATTTCTAAACTAAGAATGCATATAACATTCAATCAAGCATGTGCATTCATGGCATAGTTCTAGACTAAGTAAGCATTCATGCATATAATATTTGAATCAAAATAATAAGGTAAAATCTAGAAATCACTTCCACCTTATACGCTTAATCCTTTGGTAATGGGTTTCCAAGCTCCTTGAATCTTGAACCTTGAAAATCAAGATTAATGGGTTATTAACATGTTTTTGACATTCCACTCTTTTTGTGAAGTACTTGGCTGAAAGACCTCACTCTTTGCTGGGTGGGTGGTTCTTAAATCATAATCTAATAGTCCCTTACCCTATATGGTTCATAATGGTCAAAGAAATCACCCTAGATGAGTCTAAGTGTGATTTTGGGTCTTAGTACCATGGTAGAAATAGGGATCACTGCGATAGCCAGCATGTAGGGATGAAAATGGGAAGTACAGGGCATTGCAACAGTAACCAAAGAGAAATTGATACATCACGGTAGCGTACTGTGATAATCATAATGTAATTACTGAAACTAAGAAGAAAACAACAATACCGCAATAGAGTACTACGATAACTAGGATGCAGTGAATAAAAGATAGTTCAGTATAGCGGTAGGGTACTATGGTAACCAGAATGAAAGTGCAAAAAATAAAAAAAGGAAACGAGTGCAATATCGCGGAAACGGAGATTTGTATCACGGTAATCAGCACAAAGAACAACTTTTCATGCATGTTTCTCCCATCCTTGTTTTCCTATGTCCCTGACTTCCTAATTCCTTAAATTATAGGCCATGAATCATGCATTGTGACTAGGTAGAATTTGTATACCTTATTTGATCAATCGAATCCCTCGAATACTCCAAAGAACTTCTTGACTCCTTCTAAGGTTCTGTTTTGATGATAGGAGTAAACCAACCTCAGAGATTGTTAACAAGAGAATCAAATCTAAAAAAAATAAAGAAAAGAACATGATCAATCAATTAGGGGTCAGTTTTACCTTGTAGAACATCTAGAAAATGATCCTATGGCTTGAAGTTTCCATTGTTATGTGATTCTCTATATTATTCTCCTCTTTCTATTGGTGCTACTATGAGGGACGGCTAGGGAATGAAGGAAGGATGGGAAGATGGTTAGGAGAAGAAAGAAGAGGAAGTAAATCTCGTGTTTGCATGAGAGTGGGAATAGAGGTTGCCCATGCTGGGTTTTTATGGAGTTAGGGTTAGTGTGGATAGGTTTAGGAATCTTGTACCTTTTTCCTTGGTAGAGTTCTTTCTTAATCCCACTTCTTTCTATTCTAATTGTTTCCTAGGCGTAAGGTTTTAGTATGTGATAGTTTTGAATAGGCTCATGCGTTTAGAAACTTTACATAATCATTCTATGCATGTTTTACATATTATCGCAGTAGTGGAATGTAGTACCTCGATAACCAAAACATAGTGTCTTTATTGGTTCTATTGAACATTTCATGCACTACCGTGATGGTAACTGGCAGTACCGCGGTAACTAGAATAAAACTCTATGCATATTTTTGTGTATCTTTCTGAGTTTAATAATTAATTTATGCATTTATTTGTACATCTTTACACTGTTATTTCCATGGTTTAATTAATTATTTTATTTTACAATTATTCGATCTAATTATCAAAAAGTCTTGGGGTATTACAACAAGCTCAAGTCCTTGAAAGAATAGATGGCATAATCTCAAGTGGAGTTGCTTCTAGAGTTAAAGGCTGAATTAGATAAGATATTCTTCAAAATAGTTATCATGTATGACAAACAACCATTAGGCAAATTTAGTAGCAACCCTGGTGTTAATCTAGGTCCCAGTTGTAATAACTTGTAGCTACCAGTTAGTTAAGTTCCCAACATAACCCCACGTTTGTTATGTGTCCCAAAATAGTTCCTTGCCCAATATCAATCCACATAATTTCGAGACGCTAGATTGTTTGATACCAAGCTCTTCTTTGATCTATCTTCTTTTAACGTTCCTTCTCGAAAGGCACTCGAGTTTCATGATGACATTTACCTATATTTTGAGGATGTCTATGAAGGTCTCTTTCCATAGTATCTTCCTAATATTAGACCTCCTCATAAACCAACACGACATTTCTGACCTACTCAACCTTATCATAATAACCCTGATGTTATTAGACGAGATAGGATTGAGGCTCCTACTCTTGATGACAAGCTTGATCCTAGCACTTTCTTAGAGTGGCTTTCCAATCTTAAGTATTATTTTAATTAGTATGACACATTTGAGAGTCATTATTGTCATTTTGCCAAAACAACATTACAAGGCTTTGCTAAACGATATTGAAACGATGAAGAGTAGCACTTCGAGCGCCTAGGTCAAGAATCCAACACACTCTTGGTTGAGATGAAACAAAAACTTATAAAAAAATGTTTCCCTATATCTTATAAGATGTGATTGATGGAACAAGGGTTCAACTTTCGCCAACAATCACCAAGGATCTTCTATTGTCACTGAATATTCTATTCATCTTGGGGACCTTATGTTTCACTATCAAATTAAGAATGCATCATGGATTATTGTAACCAAATTCATTAATGGCCTACACCTTGAGATTTGACGTGAAATGAATCTTTGTGCATCAATTACTTTAAAAGATGCCTACCATACAGCCATATAAGTCAAAGAGTTGTATCAATTGCCTAGTCAAAGGCGAATTGTCAAGTCTTCTTCATTCAAGTCTGTCTGAGCTAGGCCCACTTTGAATTAACAACCAAGTATTAGTCGTTGGCCAACTACATAATCTAGAGTTGAACCCTTCACTACTTCTACTCGTGGTTCTAATATTGAATGTCATCACTACCAAGAAAAGGGTCACATTATGTCCCATTGCCTTCACTATACCCTTACCATTTAGCAAGAGTTAGTAGAGCCACAAGCGAACCTAGGGGATGAAAAAATCATTGCTTTGTTAGATGATCCACCAAACTTAGGTGGGGAGGCTAATGAAGTTTTGGGTTGTATCCATGTCATGTGATGCATTTTGTCCACTCCCACTTGCACAAATGAATGAAAATGTACCAGTATCTTTTGTACTAGGTGTGGGGATAAGGTATGTGAAGTTGTTATTGATGACGAGAGTTCAATGAATATTATGTCTACTTTCAATGTAGCTTGAGTGTATTTAAAACCAAAACCTCACCCTCATCCATGTAGAGTCACATGGGTGAAAGACGTCATTACCAATGTCAGAGAGGTGGCTTGTTTCACACACGATGGGTGATTGTAAAAGAAGCACTTGGTGTGACTTTCTCCCTATGGACATGGCACACGTATTGTTGGGACGACCTTGGTTATATGATTAAGAAGTTACCTATTATGGCAAAGAAAACATCTAGTATTTAAGCATCATGGTAAATATATGAAATTACTCATTGTCAAACTTTTGGATAGTAGCCCTAAGCTTGAGTTATGGTCGCATGCGCCAAAGTCATGATTGCATGCACCTCGATCATCTCAACCTTCTTCTTGAAATCCTACTACCAAATGCTACACATCTTGACATTTGGTGAGTTTTAGAAGGAAAGTGTTTTATTTGGGCTTGTTTTTGCTTTGATCAATTGTTTAGTTTAACTTATCAAGTCGATGTTATCATTTGGAAATCCCCTCGAAATAAAAACCATACTAGATGTTGTCCATGATATTTTTTTTGATGAGCTACCACATGAGCTTCCACCCATGAGAGATATCCAACATGCCATCGATGTCATTCAAGGTTTACAATTAACTAATTTACCATATTATAGGTTGAACCCGAAAGATCATGAAGAACTATCTAAACAAGTTAATGACTTATTAGCCAGATGGTTTATTTGGACTAGTTTGAGTCCTTGTGCAATACCCATATTATTGACCTCAAAGAAGGATGGATCATGGAAAATGTGTGGATAGTCACACTGTAAACAAAATCAATCTCAAATATCAATTTCTCATTCTACAATTGGATGACATGTTAGACTTGTTGGTTAGAACACAATGGTTCTCCAAACTTGACTTGCATACTGGATCCCATCAATTGCATATTATGCTAGGTTGTGAGTGAAAAACAATGTTTAAAACCCAAGAAGATCTTTATAAGTGGTTGGTCATATCTTTTAGGTTGTTTAATGTAATACTTGAAATTTTAGTGACGTAATAATTGTAATAACGAAAATTTTAGTAACGTAATAATCGAAATTTGAGTTTAAAACACATATACGTATATATTTAAATATAAACAAATATATATATTTGTCATTGGTATGCAATTAAGTAGTTAGTATGAAAATATAAAGGAATATACATTGATTAATATTAGACATATGAAATTGTTTGGTAAATATAAGCTTCTCTATTTGAATAAGAAAATAATATTTTTAGTATGATATTAATATAGAAAAGTATGTGTATAAAGTATTAATTAGATGCACTCATGAAAATAATAT
>JAJIYU010014505.1:0-13174 GCA_030144865.1 Tinospora cordifolia
GTTTCCGGTTTGTTTAGGGTTTAGTTTGATTGTTATGTATGATGCCATTGGAGTTAGAAGGCACGCAGGGATGCAGGCAGAGGTAATGGCTTCTTCTTTTTCTTCTTCTTTACTCAAATTTTTTTTTAATAATTATTTAGTGAATTTTCTCTTCAAGCTTGGAGTTTGAACTGTTTTTATACTTATTTCTAAAATTAATTAATCAAGTAATTCCTTTTTTTTTTAATAAAGAGCAATAATTGTTGTATTTTTATTCTGCAATGCCCTTCTGCACTCAACCATGAACCATGTGTGTGCCAGATTTTCTCGAATATGAGATTATCTATTGGACATGTATACTTAGTTTGAGATGGGTATACGAGGAGAATTTGTAGAGGATGACATTTTTTATAGTTGGCATTTCTGTTTATTTAAGGGTGTGTTTTGGTAGCGAGACATTTTCTCGTGAAAATTATGTTTTCTTTTGTGAATTTTTCATTTTCTCATGTTTGGTTAGCAATAATGGTGAGAAAATTCAGGCCGATATATTTTTTCGCCAAAATTTGCTCAGCTTGAGGTGGGAAAATAAAATTTTCTCAGAAGATATTTTTATTTTATTTTTTTCATATTCATTTGAAAAGTAACTACCCATAACTAACTTTTGCCTAGTTTTAAGTAACATTTCAGAAGACAATAATATTTTTTTAGGAAAACTTTCTTAGCAATCAAACACATCCTAAGTGGGCACTTAGTAAATTCATGCGGCTGATTCAATGTAGTTGGAGAAAGGCTTTGTTGAGTTGACATTTCTTTATATGATTTATGGTTAAGGTTTTTGGATTCTTTGTTGGTCTATATTGCTATAGGGGCAAATTTACTTGCTATGTTACTTGACTTACTTTGAATTTTAAGTTAAGTTGTAAAGAGGGTTGACAGAATTGCGAATCACACAATTTGCAATTCAATTCATCCAATTTAGGTTCCAGGTAAGAATCAAAACTTGATTGAATCATCCTGAATCTAGATGAACTGAGAATTGCACAAAAAATCGTGCGACTCCTAACTCAATTCATAGGCTTTTATTTTTACTCTTCCACTGTTGTGATTCACAAAAAGCCACTTAGCCATTGACGATTGTTAAAAAATATTTTACCATTTAGAAATAAACCCAATTTTATGATTAAAAAAAATCCAAAAAGGTCCCTTTTATTTAAATAAAGTACCACCATGCATAAAGAAAACTATGATTTAAAGGACCTCATTGCGACATCTTCCTCAACAAGTCATAACAAGGTTTAGAGACTTCTTCTCCTTCGCAAAATATAATCAAGGTCTTGTTTTTTCCTCTTACAATCCACTAAAATAGGGTCCTTGAGATGTGATTGAAAGATGTAACTTGGGAATATACCACCGACAAAAAATCCAAATTTTGTGTCAACGTTCTATAAACTCAATGATTAGATCTAATTGAATGTATCTTGAACTTTATAATAGAAACCTAATATAAAGAATTCAAATATATGTCTCTTGAAACTAAAATTTTTATACGATTTACAATAGTACCCCAAGTTCCTACAATTCATCAATTCGAATTTCAATTCAACTAAGAGGGACCCTAATGATTCACAAGTCACGATTTTGACTATTGTGGTTGTAAAATTATACTAGATGAGTGCTAGATCAATTATGAATTATTATAGATACTTTTAATAGTTACTATCATATTTCGATAATCACCTTTAATGAATTGGGGTTCATGTTTCAACTTTGAAGACAAATGGATCATCACTTTACTTGTTCCTATTGTCTTAGAGGTTGCAGGTGATGTAATTAGAATTCTATGCAGGATGCAGGATGAAGGCTTTTTGTCGGCAACTTGGAAAGAATCCTAAACATACCTGTCCCATTAAAGCTAGGGAGTATGCTTTAAAGAGAAGAAGTATAGTTCACAGAATTGACTGTTGATTTATTGAGAAAATTAAGAAATAGATAATAATATGCTCTGAAGTTGGGCTGTAGCATAATGGTAAAATATTGCTCCATTGTGATCTTGAGGTTACTGGTTTGAATTTGGAAAAAAGCCTCTCCTAGGTACTACATTTTATGATTGGTTGAAGTCCAATAGTTGAGTATGGCTTAAATGGTGAATTATGAGAACTTGAAATGGATAAGAGAAAATATGAAGAAAGATAATGCATTCATCCCTGTATGAGAGGCTTTAAGGGGTGCTCAACAAAGAAGGGATTTAGATGATTTGGGATTCGCGACACAAGTAAATCGCAGCATCCTTTTCGAATATGATTATATAAGATAGATTTTTTTGATTTTGGCTGAGTGGAATATCAAAAAACATGAAGATGCTTAAATTATTTGAAAACATGTTTTACATTTTTTAATGTACAAAACTATATTGATATCGGATGAAATGAAGTGTTCGATATGTATAATACCAGATGCGTTTGCAGAACTAATTACCTATGTTGCTTCAGATGTTAAATTTGTTAATCATGGAGCTTTATGTCGTTTCAGTTTAGCTTTGAAGGAGCTAAAAGGTCTTTATGTCGGAGATGATTGAAAATTGCAGTCATGAGTATTATAACACTACTTGGTCCATAACTTAGCAGTTGTAGGAGTTAGTGGATAGTTATTATTTTTTTCATTCTGTCGATAGTCTTTGTTTCATTAGATCTTATACATAAATGTCATTCAAGATCAAGAGCAGTTCTTACTATTAACCTGAAAAACAAATGCCCACACCAAGGTGCTATTGGACCATGAGGCCTAAAGAGGGCTACAACAACTTCTCACTTTATGTGAGGCTGAGGAGATTTGGAACACCTGCCTCCCTTGAGGGGGTAGATGACTGACCGGGTGAGTTTACTCGTCATTATAGATCTTCTGTGACCAACTTTTCACTATTTATCCTCACAGGGTGAAGGAGGAAATCTTCTAACATTGTGGGCCTATAATTCCTCTACAACTATTGTACAAGAGAAAGTGTTGAGAACTGTTAGAAAATGCATTTGAATAAGAACAAATGAATAGTCCCACATAGGAAAAATAGAAAAAATGTATTGAAAATAAAAGAAAACGAAGAAGAGGTTTCCTTGGATGAAAGAAATAGGGATAGTGGGCCCAAAGATGAGCCCATGTTTTTTGAATTTCGAATTAAACTAATTATTTTGATTTCCAACTGCAGTTAACTGCTATTAACTATTTAAAGACAGTTTTTAGACGATTTTTAATGGTTAATAATTGGTTGTTGTCTGATATACATTTTTTTGAGAAATAAAAAAATTTCATAAATCTACAAATTCCACTTTGCTAGAAATCAAAATCAAAATGTTGTGATTTGATTTAAGAAACAGTCGTATCCTGGGAGACAGATCCAACAGTCTTCAAGCACGCGTGAAAGGGTCAAATTCTGTCTTACGACATTGTCATTTCGTAAGCTTCTGTTATCGGTTTTGAGTTACTTTCTTTTCTTATAAGTATTACATTTTACTGTTATAAATAAATTGATTTCCAACAAGAACTATATTTGTGTGGCTGACATTGATTGGATCTTGAATATATATATATATATATGTGTGTGTGTGTGTGTGTGTGTGTGTGTGTGTGTGTGTGTGTGTGTGTGTGTGCGCGCGCGCGTGTGTTGTAGACATAGATTATATTCTTATATCGTTTGTATTTTTGCGTCTTCCATTACCGATTTTTTTTTTATGCCTTTTTGCTGTTTTGCAATTGATTTTTTGTGGTGGAGTGATTCCTTGTACTTTGTAAAATAATGGATTTGATTGCTTGTTCTTGGTTGCCTTTTCTTTACCTGATCTTGAGGACTTTCCACATATATCTTGCGTTTGTCTCTGTATTTTTTTTTTCTTTTCTTTTCTTGAGATCTTACATTTGAAGGAAAGTGGTAAGAACGGTATCAAAGATGCTCTTCAAATCACAATTCAGTTTGAGCTTGTTTGATTTATTTAGTATTAGACACTGTTGTGAAGTTTTGACTTGGAAAAGTTTGATAGAAGAAGTAATTCTGGTCTGTGGCAAACTGTAAATGCATCTTGGAAATTAGTAAATATAATTGAAATATCATGATGTTTGTTGTTCACTAATAATCTCTTAGTAGTTGATGGTCCTATATATAAGGTAATTTGAAGGTTGATTTATTTATTTATTTTGACAAGAGACAAAAAATATATCATATTGATATTAATTTATCAAACCGTAAAAAATGTACATTCAGGATGAATTTTCAAATATGTTTTAGAATCATGAAATTTCAACTTTCAATATTAGAATCAATAACCATAACAAATCCTGAAATGATCATTTTCATTATTACAAGTCAATCATCCTTAAGGATGCTTAGTATTTTGAAGATATTACCCGTAGAACTAAAAGAAATGATGCTGATCCTATGCACAGTAGAGCAGTAATAAATTATTAGTTGTTTATAATAAATGTGGTAAAGAGATGAATGTAGTTAACCTCATATAGTTCAAGAAAGGTTCAGTTGAATTGAATTGATTAGCTCAGTTGTGGTAATGAAAAAAAAAAAAAAAGTTAAGAAGGACTCATTACAACTAAAAATAACATTATCAAGAACTATGTATACATTCATTACGATAAAATAATATTATGAAGAACATGTATATCATCAATTAGGATAAATTACAAATTTTAGAAACCAAGTAGGAGGCTTTCTTGTATCAACACCATCAATTGACTCATTAAGTGTAAGATCAGGAGGATGTTAAGCCTTGCTGAGTTCTTGTTTGACTAGTTGAAATTCCTCCTGGTGAAGCCAATAGAAGGACTTGCTGCTTGTTTGTAAGATTAGCCTAGGTTAGAAACTAAACTATGTAGGCAATTGTGGATCAGAAACTATAAATTTATTTAAATGTTTATCTCATTATTCTTGGTTGCAAATTTAGAAAGTAAAGCGCACAACTCCATTAAGACCTTTTCCAACTTCATGGGGTTAGCTATGTCACTTCCTTTACTTTGCTATACCTATAATGCTAATTCAACAATTAAATTACAAATAGTTATATCTTTTTCAATTACATCTATCCTTGTTATTTGAGGCTTGCATCTACCTCTTTTGTTATCATGGATTATTAGATTACTCTCCCTAGCTGAAACATCAAAAGGTCTTGTTGTTTGTATGAAAGCCACCTCAATCAATTTTCTCTTATTTTATCTTTTAGTAAGTCCAGGTCCAACTGACACAGACCTGCTTTGAGATGCTGCTGCCAAAATGCTATCTTGCCCTTAAGAACATTTTAGAAGTGCATGTTATATGGGTCCTTACTAGCTATAGGTGATGACTTTGCAGAAGAAGCTTTTTTGGCAGTAGCAAAAGGTTGGCCCTCTTAGACAATGCTTAGTGATATTAGAAAAATTATTGTGAAGGATGGCCTCATATGATAAACAAACTTTAAGCCAAGAACTTAGTAAGAAGGATTGAATGGAGAAAATTTGAAGTGATTTGACACAAATATGATACCTAGGAAATGTTTTCAAGAACACCATAGAAAATGAGCATAATTTGCCATTGATTGGAGATATCTAGTAGACATGTTGTCACTTTAAAGGAGAAATTGAATGAGCTATAAACTCATGAAATTAAGTTGTTATATTGAGGCTCTAGGTATTAGTTTTGTAGTAGATGTAGAAGGACTAGAGCTCTTTCTATTGTGCTAATTCAAAGTCCAATTTCCTATGTGATGCCTAATATAATTACTAGGATGACACATCTGTATTTGACTTAAGACCATGTTTCTTTAGTTAAAGCTTCAGATTGACTTGTGTGTTAATTGAAGTGTATAACATGTGTAAGGGTACGTACAAGTCATGAGCATGTCTTGATAGGCATGTATGTTAAGTTCATGTTTATGTATACACATGTATAGTGTACTTTTGTGTATGAAAGGTTGAAAAATGGGTTAACTCAAAATTTGTTAGTTAAAAATGGTTTATTATATCATAAATGAGTGCAAGGTGTGCCTTCACGTACATTTTGATACATACTACATGTATATTTTCAGATTCATTTGGTTGTAAAATTGATGGAGAAAAGAAAGTATACATGAAATAGTCGAATTAGCATTCATTTGATTCGTTTTCGACCAGGTCAACTGGTATTCATTCCAGTTGGAGTGGATTTCTTCGGTGGGCCCGACCTATGGCTGAGGTGGTGGTAAATCCATTATTAAATTATTTTTATCATTTTCTAGACTCATACACACTACCAAGAGGCGCAAATAGAAGAGTTAAAAGAGAGAAAAACCATTTCTATGTCCAATCAAGACTCCATAATATTTCTATTGGAATCTTGTGTGTTGTTTCCCTCGAATTAGAGTTTGTTGTCCATTTCATTTTCAGCATTTAGAAGAATGACATTTCAACCTAAAATGGCCGGAAATTAGTTAAGAATGTTGATTAATACTTTCTGGGCTATAAAAACACCAGATCTGCGAGACTACGACTAATCTAAGCCAGATTTAGGTTCTAATACTTAAATAGTGGCTGAAAGCACACTTTTATCAAAAACCTCTAGGTCCATGTTGGATCCCATTGAAGCTTTGATTTAAGACAAAATGACCTAATCTGAACATTTTGGTGTTGAAATCATTATTTTTGGATATGGTTTGAAATTTTTAGTAACCAGACATAGGATTCTGGTGAATAAAATAGACGGGAATCCTCAGGAACATGTAAAACTCTAGGGAAACACTTGCTTGTGGTTGTAGAATGATAATAGGACACCGATTACATGTGTAGGTGTGAACAAAATAATTTTAAGAGCTGTTCT
The DNA here is from genome assembly GCA_030144865.1 of Tinospora cordifolia. Classification (NCBI taxonomy): domain Eukaryota; kingdom Viridiplantae; phylum Streptophyta; class Magnoliopsida; order Ranunculales; family Menispermaceae; genus Tinospora; species Tinospora cordifolia. Next base: position 6,803 of record JAJIYU010014505.1, read on the forward strand.
ATTATTTTTAATAAATTGGGTATTCGTTCCCCATAAGAAAAATAAAATTGGGAAATAGCGGGAATATGGTTGATTTATCTATGAATTAGTAATGATTTGAACTCGTATAATGTTTTGGAGGATGGTATACGTTTTAGACTCACTGCTGCAAGTTAGAACATGGCAACATGTCTATTGGGTACTCTCTTGGAATTAGACCAGTATGAATGGCTCTTACTAATATACCGGGCAAGATCCTAATTAAGTATGAAGACCCAAACATGATTATTATATGAGTAATAGGAGTCCTTGTAGATAACCCTTGTAGATGCACTAGAGGGGTTAAGAACCCGTCTATCACTTAACATGAGGGAGATGGATATGGATTTCAATGACATTGCTTGATTTGAATAGCAATGCTTTTAATGGTTTTTATGTTGAGCATATATTGTATTGTTTTATCTTTAGATATGATTAAATAAATTTATTTTCGTCGACATGTTCTTTGTAAATGCATATGTGATGCCATCATTAGAAATACTTACTAAGCTTGTTGTTGCTCACTCTTTCTTCTCCTATATTTCAAGTTCCAAAGGAAAGGACAAGGGATTTGAGGAGTAGTTGACTTCTATTTCTATAATTTTTTATGTGTATATTAGGAGAAATTAGACATTTATTTTTGATATATATATATATAATCACTTCATATTGTATGTATTTTTACATAGATATGATTTGAATGTGGAACATACTTATAAACTTATGCTTGATTTTGAAATTTATAAATATTTGGAGGATCAATTCATTTGAAATAAGAACAAAATCATGATTGGAATGGTCCATATAGTAACTAAAAATCATTTTGGGAGGTGAAGTTTTGAGTTAACCTTGCTAGTAAGTAGATGTTGTCACTTATAAGGCACATCATACCGTTCTTTTTTAGCATTTGAGTGCTTTGCTAAATTAATTGGGGAAAACATGCCGACAAGGAATTTTGATGTTTGAATCATGGCTTAGCCAATAGATGGATGAATTTAGTGTAATTAATATCAAATGAGGATGCATAAAGCAGTAGGAGCCATGGAGAAAACATTAGAATGTCATGAACTGTTAAAGAGTTGATGATAGATTGAAGCACTCTCTTTCCCTCTCTCTCTCTCTCTCTCTCTCTCTCTCTCTCTCTCTCTATATATATATATATATATATATATATATATATATCAAAGGCCAAAGGGATAAGGTCTCCAAAAATTTGAGAATGGACTTCCAGTTGAACATCAATTTCCAAAACTATATCTTAGAGAAAACTTACATGAAGAAAGTTATCCTTGAGACCCCTTTTTTCATTACGTCATAATGGATGAAGATGCCTGGATTTCATGTATGGAATTCATAGACTTATTAAATGGCAATTATGGCATAAGTTGTTTGAATCCTGAAAAGTACACATGAGAGACTCTTTAAGTGATGATGGTGTTGAGAATTGGTAGAGTTTTTTTGTTACTAGTTTCGTTATATTGACTATGGAATCACATCAATTTTGTCCAACCTTAATGAACTCTGTTTTAAGTTTTCAACTCCCTACTTTTCCTATGAAATTTGACAATGTTAGGGATTTAGAATTAGAGAATCAGAGAAACATTGGAATAATGTACGTTATCAGTTTGAACTTGGGAAATGTTGGGACCAGGGTGCCACATAAGCTGCACATTTGACGTGACAGCTGAGTTGGCATTTTTGGTGCAGACGTGGTGCCAATGATGCATGCATATAGCCACATAGGATTTACCATTTGTCCCATATTTTTGTTACATTAGGTCCTTAGATTATAAGGCAACAAAGAAGAATATTCAGGAAAACTTTCTATGTGCATCAACCTTCTAGAATATTGCCTTTTGCAATACAAAAAATAAGAGGAAGTTTTTTGAAATACAAACCATGAGAATACTTCTTTATGGCATATAAGAAATTAAAAGAAATCTTTCAAATTATGAATCCATATAAGATTATCTTCTAGAATATTTCTTCTTTGACATAATTGAATTAAAGGAAGAAAATTTTGCCTTTTCTTGATTTCTCTCATCTCTGAACATGAATTGAAAGAAAAGTCTTTTGAAGTTATATGCCCAATACATTATGTGCAAAGTATTTTGAAAAGACCATGCAACCTATATTGGCAAGTTTTTAAATTTTGAACAAGATGTTTATTTTACGTGCAATGAGATTTTTCCACTATAGATGTGTAGGAAGGAAAAGAGGCTTCTAGAAGATCTTGAGTTTGTATAACAGCCATGAAGATCTGTTTTTCTGTTTTTACAATTGAATGTTTTGTAACCGTGTCAAGCAGTAGGTGCGACAGTCAACTCAGAAGATTGTGGTTCTATGCAAAGTTGTGTGCTTGGTTACCTATAATTTTTTAGGAGTTCCAAAGACTCAAGCATGAGAGTGGAACTTGAAGAACTTAGTGTCTATGTCTATAGTGTTCCTCTATTTTGTGCTTGAGCATTATCCAAAAAATCTTGTCTTTATAGCCTTGTAAAGGTCGTATGTGAGTGATTAGACTTAAGAAGTCATGAGATCTTTGTGGTGCGACTCGAAGTGTCACTAGAGGCTGATCAAGACTTAGACAAGTCTACGTTTGAGACGAGTGTGATTTGTCTTATTTCCACGAAGAATTTATTTGTTAAGTATGACATCAATGTTTCAATCACCATGTTAGTCCAATTGCAATAGTTGTACAGTTTGTTCATAGATGAATTCTTTATCTAAGCGTGGCCTCACAGCTGTAGGTAGGCTTGGTTGAACTGCGTAAACACTCTCATGTCTCATCCTTGTTACTTTGCTTTGCATCATTTCATTTTGCTCAATCTCGATCATTAATTTTTGGATAATCTATAGTTACTTGACTCAATAACCAACAAGTAATAGGCACTTGTTGCTATCTGTCTTTTTGGGTCTTTATGGTAGAAGCTCGGATTTGCCGTAAGTTTTGTTAATGAGAGGAAGGACAAACAATAACATAGCCAAGCTGCAAATTGGTTTGGTCTGTTTAATTCCTTAAGCAAAAGCTTATAAGTTTTCTTCCTTTAGTTGGTGATTAATCTTTTGCTTTAGAATCTCCATTCTTTCTTTCCTAATGGATTTTCTATCTTGCAATCTAGTAATATTGATTTAGAATTTGGATGGTTTAGTGAAATAACCTGTATGGTTCTTTACTTCAGCCGTTTTCGCAACTACATGAGGTTTTACTACAGGGTCTGTTTATTTTACTATATCCTATCAAGGGCTAAGACTACTTTTTATTTTGCGACTTGAATATAGTTCTTCGTATTTGGAAAACCAAAAGCACAAAAAAGATGTTTGGTTAATCAAATCAAAGCATATAACTTTTTAAGATTTTACTTGGAATACAACATGAAAGGCAGGTTTTGGTGCAACAATTGATTTTGCTCCATTGTGATTTAGAATTCGCGGGTTTGAATTTAGAAACTGCATTTCCAATATAAAGGTAAGATGCATACATTGTTCTTTCTCTACCCTTGCAATAGCTGGAGCCTCGTGCACTAGATAAGTCTTTGACCTGGAGAATAACTTATTTTCTAAAAATATTAAAAATCCTTCCCTCTTAGGTTTTAAGTTTTGAGTTTTATCCATGTTTTTTAATCACAACAAATGCAACCCGAGTCTATATTTATGTTATCGGTGGTTATATATTTTTCTTAACTATATTTGCTCATGTTAGTGACGAACCCTTGTTCATTTTCTTTAAAATTAAAAAAAAAAATCATATGTACCTTATTATATAACATGGGACTATGTTTCTTGCCTTTGCAGGTGTTGAATATGATAATTGCAGACTTGTTTCAAGGGCACCCTATAAGTCAAAGGAAGCTCAAGGAACTTCTTGGCCACACTCCATCACAGGTCCTTGCAGGAGCTGTTCTTGGTATTTTGGTAGCTTGTGTTTGTTGCCAAGGTTGCTTGGCTGCTACTTGAATTGCTACTTAGTGTTTAGGTGAAGAAATGAAGAATTTTTGTATTGCTTTTGTAAGTTGTAACACACCAATATTATTGAGAAAACAATCTGATTTGGGCAACTTCCCAAGAGCTTGTATTTAGATATTCTTTGGGAATCAACTCATGTTGATTTTAAGGACAAGAAAAACTTACAAGGACCCCATTCTTCAGTGGGCATTCTTGCTTTTGGACTTTGGAGATTTGACATTTTTTTTTTATATTCATAATTTTTTATATTATTGTTTAAGTAGCTTGGAATTATTATTATTATTATTATTATTATTATTATTATTATTATAGTATGGATTGTTAAAAATAGATTACTAATTAGGGTTTTCAAGGGTTTTTGAACTTGATCTTGCTAGAAGAAGCCCAATCATGGATGTTTGATCTTTGTATGGAATTGAAAGAATGGTAAGCCTTGGAAACATAAATTGATGATGAAAATGCGTCTTTGACAAAAAATAAATAAATAATTCATGCATACTTGCTTATAAAATGAACAGATAAACCTCAACTATTTTACCAAGACCTGTTTTTAAATATTTTTTTTCAAATTTTAAAATTTAAAATTGATTTTATCTAAGAAAGCAAGATGCCATACATGAAAAAAAAAAATTGTCAAATTTCTATTTATTTAATTATTTAAATAGAAAATAACAAGGTTGAAAAGGCAAAAACTTGTAATTAAATCTAAAATAAAAAATAAAAAATTGAGTGTAGAATATAAACTTTGTTACTTATCAAAACTGCCTTTGACAATAATCCCCACAACTTTTAAGAAGAAGGAAATGAGAAGAATATTAAAAGCCTGGCATATGATGTAAGGATATATGCAAATAAATTTTTAAAAAATAAAATAAATTTTTTGACAAATGACCTTCATTTTTCATATATTATTAAATGGAACTCAGATGATTTGTGTCCAAATCTATTATTTTATTTATTCATTTATTTCTGGAAATATTTAATATCTATTTGACTTTGATTATAAAGAAAAGCTTAGTCATAGGAAAGAAACGTATATGATAAACAAAATCATGTGGTGTCATTAATAGCCCAAATCACTGGCTACTACTCTTTAATAACATAATTATTTTCATTATTATAATAATGTGCCATAGATTTTTTTAAAGGATTTTAGATGACTAAAATACCTTTTTTAATTAAATATTCATTTTTTTTTTTGTAAAGAACAAAAGAGAGTGAAAATCTATTTTTTTTTGTTTTGTTACTAAAATGGCCACTTAGTGAAAATTTAAAAATAAATTTTAGTAAATTAACATAAGTATAGATAACTTTAGATGAATTTTCACTAATGCGAAAATTGAAGGGCATGACAAACCAAGGGCGATAAATTGAATGGAATGACCAACACCAAATAATAACTTCTTATATAACTCGTTTACTTTATTTTTTATTGTAAAAGAAATACTTTAGGATATTCCTTTTTATATTTTTCTGTATTATTTTTTACTATTTTCTTAAAAAGATGTATTTTATATTCTATTTCATATATTTACTTAATATTATATTTTATTATTAATTATAAACTGAAAATAATTTAAATAAATTAAAATTTTAATTTAAGTTAATAAAAAATATTAAAAATATATATGATTACATTAAATAAATATACTTAAAAACTTCTTTAATTGTAATTATAATTATAAACATAATTTAAAAAGAAAAGAAAACTAAAAATAAAACAAAAAACCAACAGAAAAAAAAAGAAAAGAAAAAGAAAACAACACTATCTTAGTATTGGTTTCATTGCAACCCTGTGTCAAATTCTCCAAATCATCGTCCAAGAGAATTAGTCTTGCCATAAAATAAAAGAGCACACATCATGATGAATGTTGGAAAACTAGTAAAAAAATAAAAGTTAAAAATAAAGTAATATAATAGGGTTTGTTTGGCGTGCAGAATAGGATTGAATAATTTTTAAGTAATAATATGAAATAGGATTGGATTGGATATAAGATGATTAAAAATAAAGTAATATAATATTTGGTACAATACTGAATAATTATAAAATAAACATAATAATAAATTAAAAAATGAGAGTAAAAAATAAAAAATAAAAAATTATAAAATAAAATTTAAAAAATTAAAAAGAAAAATAAAAGTAAAAAAAATCAAAAAATTATTTGGTGGGATTACTCAATCTCATCAAAAATGATGGGATTAAGTAATTCCATGATCATCGGATAAAAGAGTGAGTTTGGATAAAAATTATTCTATCCCTTATACTTTCAAACAATGTATTAGAACTAAAAAACGTTCAGTGCTATCCTTCTCCCATGTAACAAACATGCCATTAAGGCTCAAATCTCCAATCCTTATATCACATTTTATAATACTTTAATGTTATAT
>JAJIYU010014506.1:0-13242 GCA_030144865.1 Tinospora cordifolia
TGTAGAAGATCGTATAAGACGCAACTACAGAGCATACTCTCTCGGTCATAAATAAATTAAAAATAAAGGTAAATCTTTCACACATCATTAAATCAATAATCATGCATAATTTTAGATATTCAACCAATGCAAACATCACATATTCAGCATCAAAATTCAAATAATACTAGAGAGTAGAGTAATCACTTCCACCTCAATAGTATTTCTCTGAATCCTTGTAGTATTATCTCAACTTGTTTTGAGGCTTTGACCAACAGTCTTCAGGATCTACGTTTCGAAAATGTGATTTAATCGATGTTCATGAACAGTAGTATAGTGTGAACAGTACCGTATATATGAACAGTGCCAAATAGTAACAGTGAATAGTATCGTATGAATAGTATGATATATATGAACAGTAAACTACGATGTGTACTGAAATGAACAACAACATCTCCCAACTTAAATAAAGACTAGAGTAGAGTGATTATACCTGCTTTGATCAAAAACACCCTCCAATTGCTTCAGAAGAGGCACCCAGTAGTAGATCTTAACTACTGCTATACAGAAACTGGGGTTTTCTCCTTCCTAATACTATATTTGATGTCTAAAACAGCTAAAGAACAAGAGAAGAGAAGAGAGTAAGCAAGGAAATTCTTTCTTTCTTGCTGGAATGAATTTTCAGAATAAGAGGGGGGTTATATAAATTTTTCTGGCAGAAAAAGACGAAACTGCATAGTTGTAAATAGTTTGTTACTGTGGCAACAGTACCTGTTACTGTCGCTACAGTAACCCGCCGAAAGTTATTTTGTCTGCCGACAAAATAGTGACCGTATTTGTGAACAGTAACCATATATTTGAACAGTAACAGTAAATTAAAATTTTTTTTCTTCGAATTCCGAGTATTACAACACTGAAATTTGTATGCATTACAGTTGGTGTCACGTATGTAATAATAATACAATCTCAGAGTATGTTGAAAATACTTGAACCAATTTGAAACTTCAAGACCTTCCACACATATATATCATGATTATTAGTTCATGTATACTTAAAATAATAGCACGGGTAATGGGTAGTTAAGTTGGTGTGAAGCTTGACTAAGAAGATTGAGGCATGTAGCTAGCGTTTGAGTCCCAACACTTGCGTGTCTCTCTTGCAACGATATTCTCATCCTCACAAAAGGATTAATGAATTAATAAGTTGTTTCAAATTTAAAGAAGGTGAAACCTAAGTTATATATTAAGTTCATACCGTAATTAAAGTTGACCCAAAGATATAATTTTTGAAAGTAAAAAAGTGGGTAGTGATAATAAAAAAATAAAAAAAATTAAGATCTCGCATTAGAGGTTAGTCTTGTTGGAGATAATTTGATATCTATTGTTAGGTTCTTATTTGATAATTACAACATTTAGGTTATGTGATTTTTAACATATCATGTCAAAGAGTTTAGAGCTAACTATTAATAGTAAGGCCAAAAACGAGAGTTTTAGTAATAACTTGATATGTATTGATAGACATTTGTTACATGTGATTCATAGTTTTAAATTAAGTTCTTTTTAACAAACGTATCTAGCTTTTACTAGAGACCAGTGGAGAGAGAAAATTCATGTCGATAGTGTTGGAAAAATTATGTTTGAATAAAAAAGGAAACTTTGTAGTAGTTTTGTTGGTTGGAAGACAAAGAGATAATGAACCCAAGAAAAGCAAGCTAAGTCAGTTTTAGATTGTGATTAACTGTTTTAAGACGATTTTGGATAGTTTTCTAACAAATAACTGAATTGACGACTGTCTGAAATTCGCACCTCTTTGAATAACACCTTTTCTAACATGTTATTTACAGAAAAGATATCTTTTTACGCACTAATTTGAATTTCATAAATTCTTAACGATTCTAGTTTGACAGAATCCGAAATCAAGTGCTAAAATTTCGAGTTTAAACAGTTGCATCTTAAGAGACAGATTCTACAGGCTTCAGCACACATGAAGGAAATTATTTCTGTCTTAGGACATTATTAACGCAAGCCTCCGTTCCAGTTATTCTTTATTTTATTTTCTTTGAATTTATTGTTATCAGTAATTGAATATTAGTATAGGCTAGTTTTTTAACACTATTACATTCAAAAGATCATAAATCTCTAGAAAACACATTATTTTTTACCTATATTTTTTTTAAAGTTTAACTTCTGTATTTGTCAACATCCATTTTATTTCGAGGTCAATTGTTACAACTTCTAATTCTATATGTAAAATTATTGGATGTGTGGTAAATTAGTTATTACCTAAAATAATAGTCTCAAATTAAATATAGACGATAAATACAAGATGCATATAAAACTAAAATAACGCTAAAATTTTTTTTTAAGAATATTTTTTAAATTTAAAAATTATTTTTATTTATTTTAAATTTTAAAAACAAAATGGTTTGCTTGACTTGATGGGAACTAGTTTTAGTGCTTAACAAAGATAATAAAATATTTTGGGAATTCAAGACAATGATTTTTTTAAACAATTTTATTTCTTGAATTGTATAATAGTTTTCAAATTTTCAAACATATAGGCTACCTAAAATATTAAGGGCTATATTGCATCAAAAGCGGGCAAATCTATAAGATAAGATATAAATTGATTTTACTTGAGGGACATACCCTGTGGAAATCGCTAGCTGTAAGCCTGTAACGTTGATGTTGCTTTCTATGTGTTTTGACGGCTAGCTGTTACATTGATGTTGCTTTGTTATTATTTCACCAACATGTACCATATTGATTTACTAATTAATGAGAAAACTCTTGTGCAATAAAGATAAACTAAATTCATGAAATTCAAGGATTTTGATTTTTTAAAACTTATGCTATTAGCTTTTGTTAGTTGAACCAATGGCTTTAAATAGATTTCCTAATTAACTGAATAGAATTACCATTTAATATGTGGACTCAGATTAATTTTAATTCATGTCCCGAGTACCAATTTGATACTAAGAAAAAGAGAGAGAGAGAGAGAGAGACAAAGAGAGAGAAAGGAAAAGTCATATTATTGCTAAAGATGAATGTTGTGTCCATACGAATTCAATCTTATTAACATAAATGAGTAGCTGGCTCAAGAAAAGCAAGCTAAGTCCCACCATAAGCCTTGTATAGAAGTTTTTAGAATGCCTAATCCGTGTTAAGTAGATCTTATCATTATGAGAAATCTTAATTTACAAGTTGTAAGAAAAATTTTATTAGTAGATTGATATACATTTTAGCCCTTCACTTATAAAGCTATAGCCTTAACAAGTTGAACACCAATGAAAAAATTTGAACACCAATGAACACCACTTCATATGTGTAGGATGAGGCTAAGGGGAATTGTTTGTTGTAGCTTCTTATAAATTGTTGGGAGTTCATTTTAAGCTATAACTTTTGGATTGAGTAATGACTAACAATTTGACTTCTTTCAATAAAAGTAGGCTAATGTTTGCTGCACAACTACTTCTGTTTGATTTTGCTTGTTGACTTGTACATTGGTTAATTTGGTTTCGCATTCTACTTGGCACACCAAGAACCATGGTTCGCTATTTGCACCCTACCGATTAGATTTAAAAAGGAATCAACAAACTAATTTTCATTGTTAATGCATAAAACTTGAGGAATATGAGTATGAGTGATGTTGTACATGCATGACCATTGCCTTTTTCTTGGATTGGAGTAACCTCAAGCATGATCATTTTAGATCCAGAGCTTATAAGGAGCATTTTATCAAATAAGTTTGGTAAAACTTATAAGATGAAACTAGATCCTCTTTCTAAATTGTTAACGGAGAAAAGTAGGCCAAACATAAAAAGATCATCAATCCTGTCTTCCATCTTGAGAAGCTCAAGGTAATTCAAACTCATTATATATTATTCAATATTCAAATAGATCCAGGAACACAATATTTGAAACCCAAAAGCATATCTTAATGTATTTTATCTTTGAGAAATTATACTACACATTTGCTATATGAATTGTTGATATATCATCAACTTCAGGGTGAGAAAATCAAACCATATATTTTCTAAAATGATTGTGCCCAAATTTAATGTGAGTCTATTATTTCTATCTGCATATATTCTACATTAACAACTTTGACTATGAAAAATAAGTTATATATAACCCAATAGGCGTAAGTCGACTTCTCCAACCTAACTTATACAAATTGAGTTGGGTTAGACCCACAAGATAAATAAAATGGTTGAATAAAAAAAAAAAAACACCAGGATTCGATTAGGTGGGGTTAGGCCTTAGGCACACACCAAAGGGGTTATGTTGGGCTCAACTTGACCTATTCGAGGTTCAAGCTATAAGGCACAGTGCTCTGGTCAAGGCCCAACATAGGGCTACTATTGGGGTGGTCGAGTAGCATGAGTAGGTAGCCACATCATCCTTTTTCAATACCAATATGGCAATCCATTCCTCGCGACCATCTTCTTTTTCAATCTCCATTGTTATTTCCACTATTTTCGTACTTCGTTCTTCAATCTCCTCTTCATTCTTCAATCTCTTCTCCATTCTTTAATCTTCTTTAACATTCTTCAAGCTTGCTCATTCTTTAATCTTGCCATTGTTTTCTTCTTTTAACTTTTTAGCTTTTTTACTCTTAACTTTGTGGGTTGTGGGTGGCCTTTTCAACTTTTCTGTTATAATTACAAAGGAATCTTTTTTACTATTATTTTGGGTATTTTTACATATATTGCCATATTAAAGCAAAGCAATGTCCATGTTGTTAACTTTAAAGAGTTTTCTTTCTATATGTCCTTTTCACTATTATGATGAAATCATCCATCATTTGACATCTGATAAAAAAATACAAAGAAACAAAGATAAATTCATTAAAATTATTGCTCTCTCTCTCTCTCTCTCGCTCATTGAGTGGGTTGTGGATGTGAAACTTGACCAACCTAACTGACTTGACCTAACATTTGGTCATTGGGGTTGAGCCTCCTCAATCCTCTAGGCCAAGTCGAATCACACCTATACCTTCTCAACCCAACCTAGTTGGATTGAGTGGGTTGGGATTGTCAAACCCAACCTATGCATACCCTTGATAAAAATATTATTTTCATTATGTTGAAATGATATCTAGCAAATTGATGATTTTAGTAATTTTGTATTAGTTATTTGCTATAGTTGTTGGCTGTAATACCTAAAATTTTAAGTGTTGTAATACCAAAATTTTTTTATGACTATAATTAAGTGTCAAACAACCTTAGTCAACAAACATTGACTATTATCAGGAAAGTTATGAATGACAAGAAAATGTCATAAATTTATTTTTTTGACATATTTAAAAAATGTCATAAATAGTATTATTGATAAATAGTATTGTAAATAGTAAAATTGATTAATAGTATGATAAATAATAAAGTTAATTAATAACATCATAAATAGTAAAATTATAAATGATATTATAAATAGTAAAGTTGACTAATAGTATCATAAATAGTAAAAATTGATTAATAAATAGTAAAGTTAACTAATAGTGTCATGAATAGTAAAGTTGATTATTAGTTTAATTAAAATAGTTAAGTAAACTTTATCTCAAGTCAATAACTTCATTTTTAATAAATAAAAGTAATTTCAAGTACATGAATAATATTATCTAGCCCCCACCACTATATCTTTAAATAATTAAAGAGGATAGTGTCGATTTTAATTAAATAAAAATGACAAGAAAAATATTATTCAACCACCACCACTATCATCTTTAAATAATTAAAGATGATGGTACAAATTTTAATTAAATAGAAATGACATGAAAAATATTATTTAACCACCACTACTATCATCTTTAAATAATTAAAGAGGATAATGCCAATTTTAATCAATTAAAAATAGCTTTAAAGTATATAAATAATGCACATCAAACCACCATTCTTAATACTTACAACTTGTAAACAATCATGGATGACCCCCTTGTCTCTCCATTATTCTAAGCTAACCACTACCATACCCTAAATATTAACCTTAATGATCAAAGCTCTACTATAAATAAAGAACCTCTCCTCACATTTTTTTTGATATCAAATTAAAGCATTGAAGTGTACTTGAGAGGAGAAAGAGAGGAGGAAAGTTTGGAAGAATGAGTAGTTAGTTGAGATTTTGAAGATTGATAAGCGAAAACTCGAAACAAGGGGGAATGACAACACAAAGATTGAGATAGAAGTGATTACTCTACTCTCTAGTATTATTTGAATTTTAATGCTGAATATGTGATGTTTACGTTGTTTGAATGCCTAAAAGTATGCAAGAATATTGATTTAATGATTTTTCTTTCTTTTTTTAATTTATATTGCTTGTGACCGAGAGAGTATGCTATGTAGTTACGTCTTGTACGATCTTCTACATCAGAAATCGAAAGTCATTGTTTTTATTTATGTAAATATTGATTTATGATGTCATACTGATGGAATGTTTAAATATTGACAAAATATTTATCTTATTATTCTCTGCACACAAAATAATATTAAATAAAGATTTCAACCACGTACCGGCGCGGGGACAGACGTCCTTCGTGTGTGTTCCATGCAGAATTAGAATTGATTGTCAGGATTGACACCAGAGTGGACTGGGTTTCAAGAATAACCTCACTTCACTGAGAAGGGTTTGAATTTCAAGATTGATCTCTCTCCCCAGATCTGGAGCACAGAGGTTAACCCTTTCGGTCTAATTGAAAACTATTGATAAGTGTTTGCATATTCAGTGTTTGATTTAAATAATGCTATTGATGTACTGTGTATGATCCACTGGGCTCTTGAGCTCACCCCACTCACTCTTTTTCAGGTAACCATTGAAGACATTTTCTCCTACCAAATCAATGTAAATCAGTAATAGTATACCTCATAGTATGAGGATAGTAGAAAATAAACTGTATTGTAGGGCTTGTGATCCACCATATATGATCATGTTAGATGTCGATAGTATTTATATTATCAAAAGTTAGCTATGGAGCCTACAAAATTGTTCATGACTCTGATCATAAATTAATGTCTTCAGTTATTATATAATTCCGAGGTTATTGTTGTTCTGTTTTTAAACATCTATATTTATACTTTGTTTTGTACTTTGGGATATAAACTGGTGAAACTAACAGATATGATAAATAATGTAAAGAAAAAGTAATATCCCCAGTTTTCAGATAGAAAGCAGGATTGATTGCACTCAAAGGTAATGACGTCTCAAGCTACAAGACAATCACGTCACCTATGACGTATGTGATAGATTCGGGAGTTGGGGTGTTATAAAGGTGGTATCAAAGCCTAGGCTTTAGATGCCTTGGGCAATGTAACACCTCAATTTTCAACCGGACCTCTCTTTACGTGCTTTCTCATGTGTAGATTGTCGCCCGATGAAAATCAAGGTGCTACCAAAATTTTTTTTGCTGTCCAAATCTTTTTCTTCAAAATTAAGTACATAACCATTAGTTCTTAGGTTAATGTCTAGATAGAAATTCTATACTAAACAAAAGATCAAAATAATTTCTCGAAAGATTCATTGGATTTTCTCAAAACAATTCATAAATAGTGTAGCGGAATAACTTTGAAAATTATTATTAAAACCAAAATTGTTAAACAAAAAAAGTCATCTAAAGATAAAATAAACCAAAGTTAAACCCACAATAAATACATTAAAATAATACAGTAAAAATAAATAAAACATGACTTCCAAGTCACCTATCCAAGACGACCTCCCCATGATGTGTCCAATTAAAGTGCAAGTCTTCTAACGTAAGTTATTATACTCTATGTCCAGATGTACCTAAAAAATAAAATGAAAGTGTGCTCGAAAGCTCAGTGAATTGATTATACATATCACATGCATTATACAGACCCAATCCAAAACATTACAATCACTTTCAACCATTAAGCATTTCAAACATTCATTTGTTTTAGTTGTAGTTTAAGACCGAAAGAGGGTTGAGATGCCTCTCGGCATTCCCTGTGATCTGAATCAACACAACTCTTAGGTAACGCCTAAGGCCGGTTACCTGTCAGAGTCACAATCTAAGGGAATGTACTTAATACAGCTCGTACCGTCTCCCAAAGACTTCGAGTTGTCACAGGCAGCTCTAATTGGGAATACTTACGATCTGCCTTGTAGCTCGACAATCTCAAGCAGTGACATATAGGAGATGCCACCTCGATCCGCTTTAGGTTCGACAATCGCACCGGTTGTGGATTCTTAATAAACCATCGTCTTATTTTAGTTTTACAAATAGTCTCAATCACATCAAGCATCACACAATTCACTAGAAAATAGTTTCAATATGCATGTAAGCCAACATGATAATGTGCATGAATAACTAATGGAATTTAAATGCATATTTTCCTATTCATGCATGTTATAAAATTGAGTAAATCTAAGTGCAAATCTTTATATTCAATCATGGCATGAGATGATCATGCATGAGTCTCAATAATTCATCATACATCACACATCATTCAAATAGATTAACCCATTTCAATCAATTTCCTAATAAGATTCTAGTAATCTATAACTATTCAACCAAATGCTTTGAATTTTAAATCTATATAATACATATGAGCAAGGAAGTCACGCCCACCTGATTTCGCCGATCTTCAGGGCTCCTTGCTTTCCTTCGAGTAATTCCATGCTATAAAATATACAAACCTGAAATTTACCACTTAACACTTTATTCTCAAATTAAGTGATTTCTCTTTTAATTAGAAAGTCTAAATATCAGTTTCTACTAATTTAAGATTATTCTAAATTCCTAAAATTTTGTATATTCTAATTAATATAGTTTCTTAGTCTTTTGAATCTTCTTAATTTGAATTTAAAACTTTAATAATCTACTTACAATTCTTTCGTAAAATTAGATTTCTAACAATTTAATCTTCGTAATTTAAATAATCATAATTAATTTAATTACAAACAAAATAAGAATTCTAATTGTCAAAACTTTAGTCTTTCTCGCATTTGAAATTTTCAATCTCTTTTCTACAAGAAATTTAGAATTTATCAATGTTTATTATTATTATTACTGTCATTTTTCTCACACTAGAATATACTTTGTTAGTTCATGATTTTATTAAGATTTTCTAAAAATATTTATTGACTGAATTCTTGAAGCAACTTTTCCAAAATACTAGTTTTCCTTTTTCAAATTCTCTACTATTAAAGTTTAAGTTAAATCTATCTTATATTGTTGGTTCTAATATCTTTTATTCAAATTTACAAAAACTAATTAACTAATTTAAATAAAACAACCATTTGATATTTATTTATTTATTATTTTTTTTCTCAACCCAACACTCCCTTTTTATGGACCATGTAGAATCTGCACAGATTTATTTCCCTAATTAATCTATATCAAGTTATTAAACTGATATTAAGTCTTTTAACCACTCTACTCAATTTCACAGCAATTGACCTAAAGCAAAGAGTTGGTGATGTTCTTACCTCCTCTGTCTTCACGATTCGGCCGAACTTAGATCACCACTTGATGGTGTTTCTTCAACTATGTTGGCCAAATCTGAGACTCCAATCAATGCAACCATGTTTCGGCTAGCTCCTGAACTAGGGAATGAGAAATCCAAACCAGAATTTGTTCCCTTCACCATCTCTGTTTCCCCGGTTAACCAACCCAACAGTTGAACATATCCAACCGAATCCATTCCCCACTTAATCCTTCCTATTCGGTCATATAATGCCAATGCCCCCTTAATGCAGAATTTTGAATTAGACCTGAAAAAGAACATCCAATCGTTGCTTCTTTCATCCTCAAAACAGGCCTCAACTGGTTTGTCTCACTTCCTTTGTTTTCCTCTGTTCTTGCACCCAACAGCTTCAATCTTTCCTTCTCGTTAGTTCGGCAGCAGAGACAACAACAATTGTTCTGGTTTTCATCTTCTTCATCTTCGTCTTTCCAGCATCCAACAACAGCGGCAGCAGCAAGCTACGTTGCTTTACTTCTGTTCCTCTGTTTTGTGATGCACGGCCAGACAATAATGGACATCATAATCCAACACATAACTACGATCTGAAGTTTCTCCTGCTTTACATCCGCGAACCAACACCACCTTCCTTCACGTTCTTGCTGTTTGCACACCCAAATTTCCAGCTCCTATCCTTCCTCTGTGCACGGTTCACAGCAGCACAGATTTTTGACCTTCAACCTAGCCGCAGCTGGTTTTTTCCTCTTCTCCGCACCTGAATTGCAGTGGCTGTTCGCCCCTAAATGCAAGACCTCTTCATCATCTTCTCCATTCATGCTGCACAACAGATTCTTCTTTGGCTTCTTCTTTTCCATTAAGAGCACCACCAGAATTCAATCACCAACTCCTCTATTTTCATGGTCCAAACCTAGAATTTTAGATTCTCCTTCGATCTTCTTCTTCCTCGCTCACTGTTTGAACGCCCAACAGACTTCAAACTCTGTTCTTCATCAGCTTGTTTTTCAATGGCCGTCTTCCAGCTTTTATAACACTTCAATTGTCCAGAAAAATCTATGATCACCGCAAATCTTCAAGCAACCAGAATTTTCCAGGTTGATCTTCTCCACCGACCGCATTGACAAAAGCAGAATTTTTTGGTTTCGGCTCCCAGATTACTCATGCTTTGTTTCGGCCGAAATCCAGAATTTCTGGATTTCAGAATTTTCTCTTTTTTTTTTTTCACCTAACCATGTCAAAATTTTGATTTTAATCTACTTATAATTTTAAATTGGTTAATCTTTTTATTTTGTTTAAAACTTTAGTATAAACCAATGCCAACTTATTTAAAAACTTTAGTATATGGTTCATTGCCAACCATACCCAGAAATTTGATTCTCTCATTTTTCCCTACTAATCACATTAAACCTTGTTATAAGCTTTATTACCAACTTAATAATACATCAATAATATCATAACTCATTTATTTTTAGTTCTTCTGTTATCCATGTAAATATATTTATTTATTTTTATTTTGATTATATATATATATATATATTTGTTTTGTTCTTTCTGTTCCTTTGTATTTTATAATCTTCTCTTTCTACAAAATAATATCTTATTTATATCAATTCGTGATGCGACAAGCTCACGAAATCTTGGGGTGTTACCGACAAGAATTAGAAAGAATTGACTAGTCAGGTAAGACTATTTATTTAGTTAATTTAGAAGCTCTACCTCATGTTTTGAAAATTGAAACGATTTTGGAAAAAAAAATATTTTTCAAATAGAGATATTTGTTTTCAACAGTTTTGTTTGGATACAAAGATTACAAGTTGAGCTGATAGTAGGTAAGCCTTGTCCCGAGTAAAGTTAAACATTGAAAGGAAGATGGGTTATCCCATTCTAGAAAGCACGATTGCTAAGTAGACTTCGGTCTCGCCTTCTGATCTGGAGGTTGTCCCACTAGCTCATACAAGTAGTCAAAGTTGAAGAACACACTTATTTTTTTTTAAAAAAAGAAGTGGTAAGGGCAAAGAACTCACTACAAGTTAAAGTAGATGCCAAAGGTGGTATCAAGAATAAATCAATGTTGTCAGTTTGACAAAAAAACCTTTTAACGAGGATTTGAGACCTTAAGTCTAGGGAAGAGACCTTAGGTAGAAACTTGGGTGTTGCTAAGGGTGACACAATGAATCATAAATAAAAGCTTTTAGGGCATAAGCTAGAGACTGATAACATGTGAAAATGAAACACTTGTTTGGTAAGGACACGAGATCGGGAGGATCCTGTATCTTTGGTTTCTATGTGGTATGGGACGCACAAGATTCAGGGATATAGAGGAATTCTGGACTCGGAGAATGACAGACCATGTATGAGGAGTGATCGGTGGCTTTGGACGAACTTGTTTTTCTATGCTTGGCTGGTATGGGACAGTCAAGTGTATTAGAGCTTGGGAAGCCTTGGACATCGAGACACTTGCCAAATTGTTTTGGGGTGCAGCTTTGTCCCGGGTGAAAACCTAAGTCGAAGGGGTAGTGTAATACCTGAAATTTTAGTAACGTAATAATTGTAATACCTGAAATTTTAGTGACGTAATAACTGAAATTTGAGTTTGAAACACTTATACGTATATATTTATATATAAATACATATATATAATTGTCATTGGTATGCAATTAATTAGTTAGCATAGAAGTATAAAAGAATACACATTGATTAATATTAGACATATAAAATTGTTAGGTAAATATATGCTTCTCTATTTGAATAAGAAAATAATATTTTTAGTATGATATTAATATAGAAAAGTATGTGTATAAAGTATTAATTAGATGCACTCATGAAAATAATATTTTGTTTAGTATGATGGGAATATACATAGAGAAGAATATGTAAAGAAAAGACATTCATGAATGAAATATCTCATTTGTTGAGATGTTAAAGTGGGCATGTGTGGGAAAGAATAATCCCACATTGGAAAGATAAAGACACTATTTGGAAGAGGGCCCTATATAAACCCCCCTACTCCACCCATTTCATTCATCCCAAGGACAAGAGTTGAAAATTCCTCTTGCTTTCTCTCTTTGCCTCCTTCTTGGCAACCTTAGTTCTAAGTTCTTCTTCGTTTGAGCTATTCTAAATAGTTTGCGAAGTAGTAGCCACGAAGTGCTATAAATAATTTAGGAAGCGATCTCGAGGTGAGTTTCTTTCCTTTCTTTTAATTTATTATTTTAATTTAGATGATGTTTGCTTGTTTGGTTAGTTTGATTCTTTTATGTTTTTATTTTTATTCTTTGCATTTATTTCTTTCAATCATCATGTTGTATGACCAATAGAGTATGCTCTGTAGTTGCGTCTTGTACGATCTTCTACATTAGAAATCGAAAGTCGTTTTCTTGTTTGAGAGAGTATGCTCTGTAGTTGCATCTCGTACGATCTTCTACATCAGAAATCGAACATTTGTGTTTTTGTTTATTTATCATGTTATACTGTGGTATGTTTAATTTCTGTTGAAATATTTATCTACCATATTCTTGAACACAAAAGTCAGATTGAATGAGATTTTAACCACGTACCGGTATGGGGGACTTTCTGTGTTCCATATAGAATTGGAATTGGCTGTCAATACTGACACCAGCATGGAACGGGTTTCAAAAATGATCCCACTGGAAATTGGTTTGAGTTTTCAGAATTGATCTCTCTCCCTATATCTGGAGCACAGAGGGTGTCTCCGTTCAGTCTAAATTACGACTGAATTAATATATTGGTTGAATCGAATTAATCTCTGAAAGTGTTTGATCTGCTTGCATTGTTTGGTTGGAATAATGGATTAAATAGATGGAATGATT
>JAJIYU010014507.1:0-13181 GCA_030144865.1 Tinospora cordifolia
TGGGGGTGCACCCGATCATGGTGTTCCACCCATGTGACTTGCACATGCCTTGGGTGATCATGTCTTCATGGGTTCACATGAAATCTAATAAATTAAATTTCTCATTACTCATAAGGAATTAAGGTGTCTAACCTATGGTTCTGAAATCACATGGTCAAGACCTAAATTTTAAGGTACAATTCAGTTGAGGTGATTTTTTTCTGAAACTTTCCTTATTTGGAACCTATTGGATTCATTTGGAAAATGAAGGTTCAAATCTTGGCCAATTGTTCTGATTTTTGGATATGTTTTATTTCTTGCTAGTTTGTGTCATCTCCTCAAGTTTCGAGTCATTCTGAGTTCGATAGGTACCCTTATTCTCAGTTCTTTCCTAAGCTGGATCCCATTGTAGGGAAAAACCCTAATTTTGGCCAATTGGGCTAATTTTTGGATGTGTGGTCCAACTTGTTAGTTTATGTCTCCTCACTTCGTTTCAGGTCGTTTTAGGTTCATATGAGTCACTAAATGAGGGTTTAGAATTCTCTGAATTTGGCCCTAAAATGAGGCTAGATTCGTTCTGTACTCAAATTTCCCTTAAATGGTGACAATTCTTATTTCATTGAGTACCGAGCTTTCAGGGTATTACACAATCAGTTTTCCTCACATCACCTTTCTCGAACCAACCTTGGCATCGCCCATCTACCTTTGCTTGAGGTTCTGATCTCACTAGTGAAAACACCTTGTGGTGGCTCTTTCAAATTGAACATTTTTTTCCTTTACCATAACACCTCCCCTGTGTAGCAGTCATGTCTAGAAATGCACCGTAACCTAATTAGAGGGTCCATGAAGTTTCTTCGCGATCAAAATCCGTTTTGCCCTCCAAAAGGCATAATATGATTGGCCTCACATTTTGATGTTTTCTTTTGGGATGAGAGAGAAAGCTTCAAAGTCTATTATATGGGGGACATGGTCCTAACCTCCTTGATAACATGTAATGGGTTATCTTAGGACTACTCCTTAGCGCAACCCAAAGCGTAGGTTATCTTCATTCTAGAGAAGATGTAGATAGTTCCCATGACTTTGAGTAAGTTAAGGGACACCGCTGAGCATCATGCATATGAGACGTCCCACCTAGGATTTGGAAATCCATGAAGAGTGATTCAATACATCAAGCTAAGTGATCATGTGTTCCATGCCTCACCTAAGCAAAATCGATCCAACCATGCGCATGTGTGTGTGCACACATGTGAATTAACTTAATTAGAAAGGTTTGAAATTTGAATTGATGGTAAAACAAGACCCTAGTCATCCCATGTATTTAGCAAGGAAACCAAAATAGAAAACTCCTTTTCTACTCACCTTGGCACAAAATCTACGAGATATGCCCACTTGGTGTGTCACTTATGGCTCCAGCTCAAATCAGAAAGTTTCCTAAAAACTAAATCAGTGTCCAAGACTATGATATGGTGTCCCTCATACTGTAATAGTGTGCTCACCATAGCTAGACGTCCAAGAAAGAAAATAGGAAAAATTGCCATGTGTGTGTTTGTGTGATAAGCAAGCAAGAAAACCAAATAAGAAGGTTTTTAGAGAATATATTCCTCTACTATGAAATGTCCAAAATAGATTTAGAAGGGTTCTAGAATGAAGATATTCTCTGAAACTTGAATTAGAAAAAATGCTAGAGAATATTCCTTGGTGCCATAAGAAAATAAGCAAGATTGGTGATCCATGAACTCACTTACCTCTTTCACACTCTAGACATTTGGAAACTTGCCCAAACATTGAGTGCTGCCCTAACTACCCAAGAACTACCCAAGGACGTCCCATATGCTCATGAACATCTATATAAACCCCCTAAGCTGCATACAATTCCTCATTCCAAGAACAAGAAAGACTCTTTCCTATTGTGCTCTCAAACTTCTTCTTCTTCTTCACCTCTCTTCTCGTTTTCTTTTGTGCATAAGTGAGAGACTTTTAGTTTCAGTATTTAGTAATTAGTAGAGAGTTGTTTTGCTGAGATTCGAAAGTGCTAAAGCAAAGGGAACCTCTGCTGGAATTTTTGGGAAAATTATCTCTTAAGGTGGAAGTTGCTTTTCTTAAACACTCTTTTCATATTTGAGTCATTAGCATGTTCCTTCTTGTGTGACGTGTTTTTCTAAAAATCATGACGTACGTTTTCACTTTTATTTTTTAGTATTTATGTATGCCTTAGTTTTGATGAATATTCAAGATCATGCATTTATGATGCTCATTTCATGTTAGTATCATGTTTAGGAATTATTCTAAAGTTTGGTGCATGATATTGAATATGGGGTGAATTGTTTTACAATTTATTAAATTCTGAAATTTATTTCCAGTTTGTTCTTATGTTCTGAAATTTTATTTATATTTCATGATTATGGGATTTTAGATGAGAAGATGGTGATACAAACCACGTAACATTATAGTAGACATATGGTTGCTATGGGTGCTCTTTTCTTATGATTAGTTTATAAGGTTTGTAATACCTAAGTGATTGGTTGGTGGGTTAGAGTCCCTACGTCCAAAATCCAGTTAAATTGACTAAGAAATGTCATATTTCACTCTAAGAAGTCATTTAGTTGAGAACATCAAGGGTTGAAAAACTCTTTTGGTCTAAGTTACAGCTTTACACAATTTTGATGCTTGAAATGCCTAATTTTTTATAGTGTTTGAATTATGAATGTGTTAGTGATTTGAATATGAAAATGGTTGTTTAAGATTCACTAAGCTTAGTGCTTACCTTTCTTTTAACATTTTTCAAGAAATTGAATATGTAAGGACTTCGGACATCTCCTATGATTTTATTTAGAAATTTCTATGTAGGGCATGTTTGCCCAGTTTTGTTATGACTTTTGTTGTAATCATTTTAAGTTGAAAGTTATGAAATTTCTATGAATCAATAAAAATTTATAATTCCCTTTATCTCTCATAATGTTGCACTGTTTAATTTTAATTGGGTTATGTACTCTTATTTTGCATTAAGGCATGAGATAATTGGAATTAGAAAGTCAAGTGTACGTCACTTGTAAAGTAACACCGGACCCGGCCCACCTTGTGATCAAGTCCATTTGTTTCAACAGTGATTAAGTCCAAACACTCATAAATAGAATACAGGGGTCAGGGTGTTACATAAACCATCTTCCTTCCAAAATTTAGAGGCTGCCCTTTACAAAGTTCGATAGGTATCTATAATCTCAGCTTATATGATTGAGTTTGAGGCTCTATCTATACGCATCACGGGTTTGTCACATATTAATTTGTAGAACTATTTTCCTTTTGGTTTAAAGGATGAGATCCAACAGGAGCCTTTTTTGTTGAAACCTCAAACCCTTCATGAGGTAATAGGGATGGCTAAATTAGTCAAAGATAAATTAGCTGCACCTTTGAATACTCTGTCAACTTTACCATCCATCTTGCAGTACCTCCAAAACCACCTCTTGTTATAAATTGTTCGATTGCCATCCCCATTCAATGTCTTACACGAGCAGAGATGGTTGCTTGTGTGAAAAGGATCTTTGCTACAATTGTGATGATCTATTCACCCTAGACCATAAATGCAAAGTGAAACAATTTTGGTGTTTATTTGCTTTTGAGTAGGAGGATGAGATTGAGTTAGGGATTGAGGCTTCCTCTTCCTCACTTGACATTGAGACATTGCCTTCTTAAGAGTTGATGCCAATTGAGGACTCCCTTGCCATTTCATTCTGCACTTTTGTTGAGCATCTCGTTTCCTCTCACACTCAGGTTTGAAAGCAACATCAATAGTCAATCTATAACA
Organism: Tinospora cordifolia; assembly: GCA_030144865.1. Lineage (NCBI taxonomy): Eukaryota > Viridiplantae > Streptophyta > Magnoliopsida > Ranunculales > Menispermaceae > Tinospora > Tinospora cordifolia. The sequence continues at coordinate 3,782 of JAJIYU010014507.1, forward strand.
ATGCTCGTGGAAATTGGCTCAACGAACAACTTTGTCCAAACCAGATTTGCTTCTTTCTTGGGCTCTGTGGTTGAACTCACTAATATTAAAGGTTACTATAAGAAACGGGGTCGCATTAGAGTATGTTGATTTTTGCAAGAATGTCCAATTGGGTTTGGGTTCCTATATAAGTCAGGTTGATTTGTTCGTCTTGCTAATCTATGGTGCAAACCTTGTTTTGGGTGTCCAATGGCTGGTGTCCCTTGGACTTATCAGTTGATGTTAAGATTGATAGAAATCTATCTTAGTGTTCCAAATCTAGGGAGTGAAATCAATCCAAATGCTCAAACCCTTCATCTATGAAGTGGGATTCAAAATGTCCAGTTTAACAATCAAGGAAGTAAAGTCAATCTAAATGCCTAGTTCCAAATCAATAAATTCAATAACTGGCAAACAGGGTGTCGGGACTCCTTCCCTAGGATGAAGGGCGAACGGATCGGCACAGTGTCCCAACAAACCCACTCGCAAGCCGAGCTTGCCAAGACACTATTAAGCCTCAACATACAACACCACATCACACAGTATCAGAGTAATCATAAGGAATGCAGAAGAAATTTAGCATACGAACACCAATAAGAACTTCATATTTCCAAAGCGGGTCATTACACATGTGTAGCAACGGGAGAGATTGTTCATTATATACAGGCTATCCTTACCCCTATACATAGATCCTAACCCTCAAAAGATGATAACAGAAAGGGAAATACAAAGAAAACCTACCAAAGAAAGAGTAAGGGAACGCGGCTCTAGGCGATGACCACTCCCTTGCTCTTATCTGCTGCTGAAGAACCTAAAAAGTTAGAGTAGTGAGTCTAATTGTCCACGATAACTCAGTGAGTAATGCAGTCTAATTCAAACTTAAAACAAGTATTCCACAATTAAAAACATGTGCCATGAATGCATGAGCAATAGCATTATGCAAGTGAATGCAATAGTAAACACCATTTAAAAATATAATGCAGTCGTGCACCTTCATTCAAAAATAGTTAAATAAAGAAAAAACATTCACCGAGGCTCACAAGCTCTCCGAGGCGATCAAAAATCATTCAAGCGGGTTGCAAACAGTTAGGCGCATCGTGTCGACTTCGATTAGGTCTTATTGTCGTTGCTATTATCGTAACGACCAACCAGGACTTATTGTTGTTGCCTTACAGTGACAGCCCAATTAGGTCTTATTGTCGTTGCCATCATCTTAGGCCCACAGAACCCCTTGGTGGGCACTCTGTGTTAGGTGGTCACCTCTCGGGGTCGTATAAGAGACCAACACAACTCACCCTAACCTTGTACTCTCGGACCTCGAGTCTCGGTGCACTTTTCATTTTAAATCCATTTAAAAGAATGAGTGTCCATCACAATATGTAATCTATTTTCATAATGCACAGAATAACAAGCTCTAAGAAATGAGTTAGAAAACACTACTCACCTCGGGTCTTGTGCACCAATGTCCCGTTGACAACCGGCACAGCCCTGCTATACGCTCTTGATTTTGCATCAATTAAAACTCAATCTCAGTTTTATTCGTACAGTGACTCAATATTTAATATCACCGTCCCAACTTAGTTTTGATTGACATGAGTCGTTTCAGTCAATCGATCAAATATAGTCAATTCTGGTCAACTCTGGTCAATGCAGTCATCCTAGTTACCTTAGGTCAATCCATGCCCAAATTGGGTCAACATAGGCCATTCAGGTCAAGATTGGGTCAAAAGGGTCAAAATTAGTTCAAAATCTCAAACCTCAACACTTAGTCAAATTTGGGTCCTTTGCTCTCTTACACAACAAGCTTGCTGATTTTTCTGCAGGAAATTCGTACACTGGATTTGCACCAAATTTTTCAAATCTGTTCTAGACTCCTTAAACCTTCCCTAGAATTTTAAACCATGATTTTAGGACTTCATTTGATAGTATTTTTAGCTAAGATTCCAGGGACCATGTGTTCTCGGGTTCTGTATGATAGACAGTGACTGTTTGCCTAATTTGACCCACTTATCTTTCTCTGAAATTTGGTAGGAATAAACTAGACATGCTTAGAAATCACTCCACCAAATTTCAGCTCAATCCACAGAGGTTTGCCTATCTAATTTAATCTCAGAATTTTCAGTTGAATCACAGGGACTTCTGGGTGACACTTCCTGGCAGTATATTTTTCAAATTTTCTGTGATCAATCCAACCGTTGGATTTATGTAAAAGTTTTCAGATTTGATCTATCCTATCTAAGCTTTCACTAAAATTTTATTTCGTGATTTTGAACTTCATTTACTAGGGTTTTTGGGTATAATAACAGAGACTATGAGAATCTCGTATATTCTGTGACAAGCAGTCACTTAGTGAGTTAATTGACCTACTTTTCTAATTCAGAATGGCCTGAAATTTGGTATACATATTATAGACACATCCAGGGACCTCTCCACCAAATTCCAGCTCAAATTTCCAAGGTTTGGTTAGTTAACTGATCTGATATTTATCTGTCCTAAAACTGGTTTTCAGATTCCCAAGTTTTTCCTAAGTTGTTTCAAGTGCCAAATTTCCCTTCTCTACAGCACTGATCCGAGGGTCTATCTTACTGATTTTGAAAGGTTTCAGGTCCCTAAACATTTGTGTAATAAGTATCATCTAAAACAGCAAGTAAGTATAACCCTAATCACCCTAAATTTCAAGTTCCACCATAGCAATCCTAAGGGATTTCCTTCAGAAAATATTCCAAGTCATAGAATCCCTAACTAACAAGGCACATTTGCAAGCATATAACATCTAAAATACAGAGGCTTAGGGTTAGCTCTTTATACCTCTTTGTAGCCTCTACTATGAGGTTTAAAACGCCTTTGGTTTCAACCCAAACGGATGTCTACAAGTTCTCCAAACACCACCTCAATCTGGTTTTACTGCTTGTTTTCTATAGAAACTGTCAAAACAGTTAGCTAGATAGTTAGTTTCATGGCCTTATAAAATAGGTTGGGTGTTTTACTTTTTGATTTCCACCACTTGGACATGGAACTACTTGAAATAAGGAAGAAAAAGAGGGGTTTCACCTTCAGAACGGACTTGAAATGGTCTAGGAATCAAAGCTCCAAAGGTGGCTTCAAGACAAACTTTTCTGGTTTTCTGGGCTTGAACTCTGTGGACAACCCCTTTTCTCTTTGATTTCTGATTTAGATGGCTTCAAGATTGGGCAAACCACTTATGGAACTTCGTAGATGGTGTTATCAGCTTCAAAACAAGCTATAGATCACTGGATTTGGATGAGAAACGAAAGAGATTCAAGGTCTGGAAGATGAGAGCAAGAGTTGAAAGTTTGGAATAGATTGGGTTGTTTGGTTCGCATTTCACTTTCTAATTCTTGGGTTGCTTCTTCAACATCATGATGTCTTCAAAGGACTTTGACTAATGGGATGTCCTTTGTCCTTAGACTCTACATCTTATGATCCACTATTCTGATTGCTAGTTCTTCGTAGGTTGCATTATCCTGAATATCAATTTCTTCCCAATGTATGACATGAAAGGGATCTAGTTGTACTTTCGTAGCATTGATGTGTGAAACACATTGTAGATCGAGGACATTCTATTTAGCAAATCCAACTCATAGGCACATTCACCAATCCATTTAAGTAGTTCAAATAGACTAATGAATCTCGACGATAATTTTCCTTTATAATCGAATCGCTTGATCCCCTTTTGAGGGATGATCCACAGAAACACTCTATTAGCTTTTGAAACTTTAGAGGTCTTTTCCTCTTGTCTGCATAACTTTTCTATCTACTTTGTGTCGCGGCCAATCACTTATGAATCTACTTGACCTAATTATTAATTTCCCCAACATGATGGTGATTTGTAGGGTTTATCATAAAGAGCTTCATATGGAGCCATTTATATACTTGCCTGATAACTGTTATTATAGGCGACTTTTGCCAAGTGCAAATACTTGCTCCAATTGTCCTTGAAATCAAGGACGCAAGCTCTCAACATATCTTCCAGTATTTGTATGACCTTCTCGGACTGCCCATCTGTCCGAAGATGGAAAGATGTGCTCATAGTAATTTTACTTCCTAGCTACTTTTGCAAGCTCTGCCAAACCTGATATGTAAATCTGGAGTCCTTGTCTGATACTATGGATTTGGGTACTCCATGGAGTCGCACAATCTCCTTGACATATAGTTCTCCCAATTTGTTAATTATATTCGTGGATTTGATGGGTAGGAAATGTGCGACCTTTGTCAATTTGTCAACAATGGCCCAAATAGTATTTTTTTTCCTTTCATATTCTTGGGTAAACCATTAACGAAGTCCTTAGTAATATTGTCCCACTTCCATTTGGGTATTTGTAGTGGTTGTAGTAGTCCAGATGGTTTTTTATGTTCTGCCTAACTTGCTAGCATGTCAAGTATTTGGAGACATAGCTAGCAATATCTTTCTTCATGCCCTTCCTCTAGTATACCTTCCTGAGGTTCTGGTACATCTTGTCTCCTCCTGGGTGTAGGGTATATTTTGTTTTGTGTGCCTCATTGAGAATTTTTTGTTTGATAGTTTCATTGTGAGGGATACACAATCTATGTCTAAATTTGAGGGTTCCATCGATACCAATATGAAAGTAAAGATTTACATCTTCTTGTGTCAGTATCTTAATCTTCCTTAGTTTTTTGTCAGAGTCTTGGGCCTTTATGATATGTTTGTCCAAGCCATAGTTACATACCAGGGTGCATAAGTATGCATGTTCTCCATTCATCTGTATCCCCAAGTTAAACTCATGTATCAGTTCAAACATCTATGCTTTTTCTAACTCTTGTTGGTAATTCTTTTGACTATGCATCAGCGACCATGTTTGCTTTACTAGGGTGATAGTGCAATTGAAAATCATAATCCTTTAAGAATTGCATCCATCTCTTCTATCTCAAATTAATTCTTTCTAGGTATATACATACTTCAAGGACTTCTGATTTGAGAACTAGTCAAACCTTTTACCATGCAAATAGTGGCACCAAATCTTTAGGGCCAAGACCACTGCTGCCAACTCTAGGTTATGTGTGGGATAATTCTTTTCATGTACCTTTAATTGTCTAGAAGTGTAAGCTATAAACTTTCCTTCTTGCATCAACATTGCCCCCAACCCATTCTTTGAGGCATCCGTGTAAAGGACATAACCAATGTTGCATGTGGGAGTAGTGAGCATTGGCGTAGTTATCAACCTTTTCTTAAGTTCTTGGAAGGAGTGCTCACACTTGTCATCCCAAATGAACTTAATACTTTTCCTGGTCAACTCAGTCATGGCCTCTACAAGCTTAGAAAAGTCTTATATGAATCATCTGTAGTACCTTGCTAAGCCTAAAAAGCTACGAATTTCAGTCACTATTCTAGGTTGCTTCCAGTTCATAATGGACTCAATTTTAGTTGGGTCAACTTATAATCCTTATGCTGACACTACATGTCCTAAAAATTTGACCTTCATTATCCAAAATTCACACCATCCTTCTGCTAAATTTTGCATACAATGAGTTTTCTTTCAACGTTTGAAGCACAATCCCCAAATGATTTGAATGATCTTCTTCCGTCTTGGAGTAGATGACGATGTCATCCACAAACGCAACAACAAATTTGTACAAATAGGGCCTAAATACTCTATTCATCATATCCATAAAGGCAGTTGGGGCATTGGTTAGCCCAAATGGCATGACTATGAATTCAAAGTGGCCTTACCAAGTCCTAAACGTAGTCTTTGGGGTGTCTGTCTCCCAAATTCTCAATTGGTGATATCCTAATCAAAGATCAATCTTTGTAAAGTAAGTGGTTCCCTTAAGTTGATTGAATAGATCATCAATTCTTGGTAGTGGGTATCTATTCTTAATTGTTGCTTGATTTAGCCTTTTGTAATCTACACATAGTCTCAGAGAGACACCTTTTTTTTAACAAATAGAGTTGCTGCTCCCAAAGGTGACTCGTTAGGATGAAAAAATCCTTTTTCCCTTAATTCATCTAATTGTGTCTTTAGTTTGATCAATTCTGCTAATGCCATTCAATAAGGAGAAATAGCTATGGGGTATGTAATTGGGTGTAATTCAATTTTGAATTTTGTCTCTTTATGTGGTGGCAATCAAGGTAGATCATCAGGAAAGACCTCCTTGTACTCTCGAACAACTGAAATATCTTCGGTAATGCCTTGTGGTGTCCAAGTGTCCTCATTTGTCAATAATTGGCAGTATGTCTTATAATCTAAGGCTCTAAGAAGTGCAATCAGATTTCTAAGAACCTTATTTAAGGTACCATAGACTTTTACAATGTCACCGGAAGGCATTTTTAGTATAACCCTTCTCTTTAAGCAATCAATCTGGGCTTCATATTGAGATGACCAATCCATCCCCAAGATAAGATCGTAGCCTTGAAATGGTAGTACTACTAATTCTGTCGAAAGTGTACCATTGCTAAACCTAAGATCACACTGACACTTCTCTCTCGAAAATACACTAGCCCTTATGGGAATGAGTACATTTATTCCCTCTTTTAGTGGAGTAGTCAATAGTTGTAATCTTCTAACCAAGTCATTAGATATAAATGATCTAGAGGCACTTGAGTCAAACAAGGCATGTATTATAACATTAAATACAATGAAGGTACCTTCAATTATCGTTGGCTATGGAGGTGCTAGTTCATCTGCCATGGCATTCATCCTAGCTTATTGCTGCGGTTGTTGTCGATTAGGCTATGGGCCCCGATGCTGTGGTGGGGCTCTATTTGGTTGTTGTCCTTTAACCTGTTGTTGGTACCTTGGTGGCTGCTGAGGCTCTTGCATCTGTTGCTGGTGGTTATTTTGATAACAAACTTTCTATGGTTGGTGCTGCTTATTTTGTCCTAGAAGGTTGGGACAATCCTTTGCTAGGTGTCCTCTCTGATCACATCAAAGACAGAGCCCCATCCTCTTTGTTCTACCCACTTCTTCCTTGCTACATCGTTGTTGTATCTACGGTACCACTTGCTACCTTGGCCTAAAGTGTTGGCCTTGATGTATCCTCTGAGGGAGGCTGGTCCATAAATGTTAGCCCTCCTCCTTGATGCTGCCTTTTTGGCTATGTTTGGCTATGTTTGGCTATGTTGTTGTGGCTTATGCTACATAGGTCACTTTCCTTTATTCTTCACACTTGCCTGTAAAGAAAATTCACGCTCGAACAACATTGCCCGATCCACTATTTCCCTATATGTCTGCAAGCCTATGGCAATTATGAATTTGCAGATGTCCATATGAAGGCATTCAATAACTCTCATGGACTTCATCCTCCCATCTTGGATGAGCTCCTTAGAAAACCTGGTTTGATGAATTCATCAATTATGCATCTTTTGCTATCAATAATGAGATTTAGTTTACATGTAAATATTTACCATGTAGAGGCGGTTGAAATCTGCCTCATATTCTGCCACTGTCATATGCCTTTGTAGCAGTTGTATAAAGTATGACTACATCTGCCATTTCACGGCTAACATGAAAAATTATCATAGAAGATCTCTTCAAATTGATCCCAACTCATCATGTCCAAATCCATGGTGAGATCCTCCCTGAACATTTTCCAACAGTGATAGACTACTCCAATAAACTGATGGGTGGCTATGACCACCTTCTGGTTTTCTTCAACTCCCAAAACCTTCAAAGGTTTCTTCATTTCTTGAAACCATTTGTCTACCTCATCACTATTTGGCAGGCCCTCAAACTTAGGCGATCACAACCTTTGAAGTTGTAGGACTTGTTCTGCTTATGTTTATACCTCTACCCGACGTGTTGTCAGTGCTAATGCTAGTGTCGGTTTCGGACTTGAGGCAAGTTCCTCATAACTTGGTTTACAACATGCTTGGCAAACTTTCCCATGGTGTCTGTAGTCATAATACTAACAGCAGTCGATACAACTGGTACCTTGGGTGGGAGTGGTTGTGCTTCCCTCCCTTGTTGTCCTTGCACTACAGAAGATTCCTCTTGAAATGCTCCATTCATGTTACTTCTTGCTCTAACCATCCGTGTTAACAACAATATGGTTATCTTTTCCATTAATGAATGCACTATTAGGTCTTAATCTCATAACATTTAAATTTTAAATTTATTAACTCAAAATTCCAATAGTTAGTAACAAACTTTTCTCGTAATATAATTCAAATGGTGATAATCGCATCATACATATTTAAAGTTTTGATCTATAAAATAAATAATTATCTATTCAAACCAAAGTTATCTAGAATTTATTTCTTAGTTATTTCTGCCTCAACTTGACAGGCTCTATCAAACATAGCTTTGGCCTTAGTCTTATATAAAACATAATGCATGAACTCTATGTGTATAATAAACCCTACCGATTACATATTGTTGTCAAGTGATCTTTGTATCCTCCCTGTCAGTTCTTCTACGACCCTGAAATTCTCATGGTATTCGCATTATGTGCATATCATCATCCGCAAATTCAACACTCTATTATCGAGGATGTAATGACTTCACAATGCTAATATTTCTTGCCATCCATCTATATGTCATTAAGATAATATCCATTTTATTCCCTTTATCGTAAGGTATAATGTAGGGTGACTCTAGATTTAATTTTCTAAGTTATTGCACATATTGACCCTAAAATTTCCATTTTTCTAGGTTCAGAGCTAAACTGGAATTTTTTTCTATTCATACCAACTGCATTGGACAATTATTGGTTTAATGATCCTTGGTTGTTTTTGGGTGAGAATTTGCAGGGTAAATATGTAAATAATAAATAATAATCTACAAAACTAAATATTCAAACAAATAGCACACTATAGCATAATGGAATCCCTTATGGTTCGACTTATGCCCTCCAAATTCAAGTGCCCGATCCCACTCTAGCATGCCCACATAAGCTTCCACAAAAGAATGCCATTACACCCAAACAAGGTGAAAATGTCTTATCAACTAAGTTTCCCCCAACATACACCACGCCCACTGCCCCATCCCAGTGAGCATAGGTATGCTAGTTCCCTCAGAGTTAATAGACATTCACCAAACATAGCCTACCAGGCTCTAAGTCAAAGCATCCTCACATACCTGTGAAATCCTATGCACCACATCCTTCATAGGGTCCACGAGTACGGATTATTCATTATCTTTGTTCCCAACCAAACAAGTCCTCACACATTCTCGTTTTGAGCTTATGCCCTAAAAGTTTTTTTTTCATTATTTTGGTTTTTCTTTTATTGGATCCACTATATCTAAGTCTCATCACCTATCTAAGGCATGTTCTTTGTTTTTGGATCTACTACTGTTGAGTGCCCGCAAGTATACGGGATCGCAATAGTAATACCGGTAAGACCGGATATCGTCCTCAGGGAAAAAGCAATTGTTTGTGTAAATCAAAGCCCAATCTAATGTTG
>JAJIYU010014508.1:0-13182 GCA_030144865.1 Tinospora cordifolia
AATATCTTAAGCTAACAAACATCATGTTATGCATTCAATGTTTGGATAAGGCTAGGGAGTAAGAAAATCACACCCACTTTAGTACTCTTCAACCTTGTGCCTTTCTCCTCACCATGCACGCCTTAGATTATCAATCTATAGGGTTTTTAAACAATGCGAATATGTGTGTCTAAGGCATTCATGGCATAACCAAAACCTTAAGGTTTGTGTGTTTTGGCGCATGTGTTCCAAATGCACCCAAAATCAGAACAAAACGAGAAAACATCAGTGCATGTCACATTATCACAGCAATGCGAAGTCGCCGGGGTCGGCGACATGAGCTTAGCACCTCAATGCTAGGTGATTAAGTTTAAAACACACATTAACTCAAGGAAAAATGGACTACATTTGAGAAAAGTGGTTTAAAAAGCTAAGAAAACGAGATCTCAAGAAGGTTTTGAGATTTACCTTTGCACAAGACCTTTTCCAAGCTTGTCTCAACCCGAATCCACCCTTGTTGATGTTGCTCTTGGCAGATCTGAGCTTGAAAATGGTAGAGAATGGTTTGAAGGAGCTCAAACCACTCTTAGAACTCAATAGAACACTTAAGAAATGGGATGAACAAGTTTGGTGAGAACTAGACAGAAAAATCAGTGATTTGCGGCTGAAAAATCCAGATCTAGGGTTTTCTGCGCATGTTCGTTTATATAGAAATCGACGAATTATCGCTGTTACTATAGCATGACTGCGGTCATTGTGCAACTACCGCGGTCACTAAGCAATTACCGTGGTGGACAGACTGGTGCACATTGTTCATTTCTAGGTTTTTTGTGTGATTACCGCGGTTACTCAATCACTGACCGCGGGCACCAGAATGCGCTTCCCTGTTTCGTTTTTGGGTTTCTCTTGCAATTATCGCGGTCACTATGGATAGACCACGGTTACCAGAATGATGTATTTCCCTTCTTTTTTTGGGTTTCCCCTGCAATGACTGCAGTCACTATAGGACCAACTACGGTCACCAGAATGCAATTTTGGTGTTTAGCGTCTTTCTTCGCCATTTTTCGTGCTTCTCGGATTGGTATCACTCTTACACTTATTTAGACTTATAATACATGGTTTTTGGGTATTTTGGCCATTTTTATTCTTTTATTAAGTTTATTATTCCACTTTATCCATTTACTAGCGACGTGGAGGTCTCATAGACTTTCAGGGTATTACAATGAATGACTTGCTTTCCTTTGTTTTTTTTGGAAACTTAAATCAATTGAGAATGAGCCTTAGAGCACTAAATTTCAAATGATATAAACCTTTGAATGGGACCTAGAGCATGCTCTAACTAAATGAAAATGAAAGCAAGATAGATAAAAATAAGATGGAAGAAAGCAAACAAGAAATATTGGTTAATCCTGCCCCACACTTAGATGTGACATATTCCTCAATAGAGCAAAATAAGGGGGATAAAATAATAAAGAGAAAGAAAGGAATATACCCTTAAACTAAGTAGCAATTACAATGAGTAGCAACACCAACACACCTAGGTAGCAAAGGGTAGGGGGGGGGGATATAATGAGTTGAAAAAAGAAAATCTAGAGCATGATTATTATTTTATAGTATATATACATATATATTAACACTATTTTTTAGGACTAAGCATGGTCATGCCTTATGTCTAACCGTCAACAATTAAATAAACGACAAGAGAACCAAGTATTAGGTGTAATTACACCTTATCCCTAATTGATAGCAGGTAAATAAAACATAAGAGAACCAAGTATAAGGTATGGTCACGCCTTATGTATGATTATCAGTGAAAAAATGAAACAAAAAGAACTAACTATAAGGCATGGTCATGTCTTTTGTTTGACTATTAGTAGAACAAATAAATAAAAGAGAGCTAACTATGAGGCATGTCCATGCCTTATGTCTAACTTTGAGTAGAACAAATAAACAAAAGAGAACTATCTATAAGGCGTGGTCACACCTTATGTCTGATTGTTAGTAGACAAGTAGAAAACAAGAGAACTAATTGTAAGTCGTGGCCATGCCTTATGTAAGACAAAAGTTCACTTCTATAATATATTGTAATACGCTGAAAATTTATACTAAATGAAATGAAATGATAAATGAAGACCAATTTATTTCTAGAATCCATTAGCAAGTTCAAATGTGCTCAAAAACCTCTCAGGGGAGTGAAATTTAAGAAAAAGGAACGAAATAAAATGAAATGAAATAAAATGAAATGAAATAAACACCTAGGCATCCAAAATTCATTTCATTTATCTAATTAAGAGTTCATTTACTTGGTATGCATCAAGGGAATCTAAATTAGGAAAGAAAATGGAAAAAAAAACTTAGCCAATTGAAAGTTATAATTTTTTATTAAATTCATGTGAACCCAAAAGTATGTGCTAAGGGCCTAAAATCCTAGCCAAATGAGAGATGTGAATTTACTTTAAATTCATGTGGACCCAAAAATGTATGAGCACCCCTAAGCATATACAAGTTACATGGGTGATAATGTTAGCATGACTTGATCATGTGTGCCACCACATGTGATCATATACACCATGCTCTACACACCAAAAACGTCCCAAATTATTCAGGAATAGAAGTTGTTGAAATATTTCTAAATACCTTAGGAAAAGATTCGAAGTTTCTCAATCAATAATAGAAATTGCTGAAAAATGTTTCTCAACACCTAAAGCACAAGATTAGAAGTTCCTAATTCAAGAATAAAAGTTGCTGAAAAATGTTTCTAAACACCCATGGAACAAGATTAGAAGTTTGTAATTCAAAACAGAAGGTTGCCAAATCTTGTTGATTTGGTGTGCACAAGAAAAGGAATTAATTACTAAAACATATTGGAAAGTGTTTTTGCTCACAAGATCAGCCCATATGGATGTCCAAAACAAGATAAGAAAGTGGTCCAAACCACTTTGTGTTCACACATAAATAGGAAATCAAATAAAGCCCACATCTTGTGTTCACACTAGAAATTGGAAACCAAATCAGAACACATTCCAAATTGTGTGCACACTCAATCTATGCATTCCAAAACATTCCCACAGAGAAATGGAAAGATTCCCTAGTGTGCACATGCCCAAACCGTCCCCTTTGCTCTTGAAACTCTATATAGAGGCCTCCTTATGCTTACTTTTTCTTCATCCCAGAGCAAGATCTAACCAGTCCTTCTTGTTCTTCTAAGCCTTCTTCTTGGCACTTCTTCTTACTTCTCTTTTATTCTTGGGCGCTTTTAAGTGAGAATTAATCATTCTTGAGTGGTTTAGTGTTCTTGATGTGCTTAGATTGTGTAAACTTTGCTGGGTTTTCAAGAAATTGTGAAACAAAGTGGAAGTGACTTCTCGAACCACTATTTTACTTGTTTAGTTTAGTATCATGTTTATATATGCTTGATTTTAGTTTAGTATGCATATTTATGTTTGAAGAACATGATTCAAATTTCAAATTTGTGTATATGTCATGTTAGTTGATCATGAAACCGTGACATGCTTACATTATGCATGTTTAGGTTTATTTTAAAGTATGATGTATACTATGCATTTATTTTCATGCTTTGAATGTTTATGTGTTAAACATGCTGAAACTATTTTATTTATGATTTATGAGTATGAGATTTAATGAAAGATATTGTGATTAAGAACCACGTCCTGTTACAATGAACATAAGGGTCACTCTGGTTGTTTTTTACATGTGATTAGTTCACATGGGTGATGTCTCAAAATACTTGGAATATGGGTTAGACCCTAAGTCCAATCAAACTTGGCATAAGGAATGTCTTTTTACTCAAGGGATGCATTTTGACAAAGAACATCAAGGGTCTTGAAACCTGTTTAGTCAAATCTACAACTGTAAACAAAATATTGTTTGAAACGTCCAATAATTTACAAATGCTTGAATTTGAATGTGTTGTTAATCTAAATTAGTAATTTGGTTGTTTGAAAAAGATTCACTAGACTATGTGCTCACCCATCCTCTCCTGTCTTTTCAAGAAATTAAAAGCATGATGAGGCATGCGAAACACTTAGAATGCTAACTTTTAGAAAGTTTCTATTTTATTTACAATGTAAGAGCATGTTGCCTAAGTCTTGAATTATTTCCGGTGTAATAGTTTCTTTTGATTTAAATTAGAGTTATGTACTCTCTTTTATAAAATTAAATAAAGAATTAGCAAGTTTTTTTTTATCTTTTGTGCAATTGCCGTGGTATATGTTACTTAAATAAATAAGGCATGGAATAATTGAAATAGAAAGACAAGTTATGTACTTGAAATTGTAACTGGACCCTAGCCTGCCTTGTGGTTAAACCTAATTGAAAGTCTCAGGAGTTGGATGTTATATATTCATCATGGTACTTTGCTCCTCATCACCCCCTCCACCCTGCCCCCCAACACAAACACACACAAACACACCTTTTTTAATAAGAAAATGATATATAATTAAATCAAAATTGAGATTGCCCTTGTAAAATAATGAAAGACTAAAAAAAAAATTAAAGATGTTGGGTTGCCTCCCAACTAATGCCTGTTTTTAACATCTTTGGTCAGACATAACCATTGTTCAGTTTTTGTAGGTTGGGCTTCCAAGAATAATTTCTTCAGCATTTCTTACCTAGAAGTTATCATAAAATGGTTTGAGATGATGTCTATTAACCTTTAAAAAATGACTAGTTATTAGATTAGGAATTTCAAGTGCACCATGAGGGAACACGTTAGTAACAATAAAAGTTCCTTCCCAACAAGAATGCAACTTTCCTAAAAAGAGTTTTAAGCATGAATGATAAAGTACGACCTTTTGACCAATGAATTTTTTTTTTTTTTAGAATCTTCTAATCATGAAAAGTTTTCATTATCCCTTTATAAATTCATGAATTCTCATAGGCCTTATTGTGAATTTCTTTTAGTTGTTGCAATTGTAACTTCCTCTATTCTCCAACTTCATCTAAGCTCATGTTGCATTGCTTAATGACCAAATATGCCATGTGTTCCAATTCTATAGGAAGATGCCATGGTTTATCAAAAACTAGTCGACAAGGACACATACCTATTGGAGTTTTATATGTACTATGATAGGCCCATAATGCATCATCGAGATGTTAGCTCCAATCTTTCCTATTTGGGTTGACAGTCGTTTCAAGGATGGACTTGATCTCCTTATTGGAAACTTTATCTTGTTTGCTTGTTTGGGGGAGGTAGGCCGTGGAGACTCCATGAGTGGCATTATACCAAAATGTGTGCCACAGTCACTAATTATAGCCCTTGGTGTTCTAGAAGTTGTAAATATATTTGTCTTTAAGAAGTCTATAACAACTTTAGAATCTTTAGTTTGGGTGGCTTTCGCTATCATCCACTTCAAAATGAAATATCTAGCAAGAAGAGTGTAAATATTGAATGAGAAAGGGGAAAAGGATATCAATATCTGTAACACCTCGAAAATTTTATAGAGTTTTGGTAAATTTAAATAAAAATAATTCAAGAACAATAAACCTTGGAAAACTCATAAAAAATAGTTTAAGAGATGTTTAATCAATGTACAAAAGAATTGACAAACCGAAGCGAAGCACGAAATTTCACATAGTAACCGTCTATTGCGGTCATCAATAGAATTATCGCGGTCATTAGACTGAAACCCAGAATAAAAATCAAAATCAAAACATTTTGGTTACCATGGTAATCGTACTTAAACACAGAAAAATATGGTTCTGGTTACCACAGTAATCCTTTGAGTTACCGTGCTAATATGTGAATTATATATGTATGAACAGTGCACCAACAAACCCTAATCGTCATTTTTACCCTCAATTCGCACACCTACCCCCAATCACCTATACTAGTCGCTAATAATTGAATTTTCTTCCCTTCCCTACCATTCTAGATTGATTTCTATTCATTTAAACCCCTCTCTACTGGTTTGCGAACTTAGATCCATGAAGAACAAGCTTTACCAAGAAGAAGATTCGTGGAGGTGTTGTTCCAAACGTCTTGTACTCGGGTAAAATTGCGAAACCCACTTGAAATCTTGAGTTATTACCATTGTAAAACATTTTCCTAAATGTAAATACATTATTCTTTGAAGCTTAAGTGATTTAAGGGCTACAAAACCTTATTTTGGTGAGAAATAAAGAGGAAATGCGAAGAGCCCTAAGGTATAAAGACTTCTTTTAGTTGATGTAGGTTTTAGGCTTAATATGAATATTTTTGAGTGTCAAAAACATGGGAAAAGCACGAGCGAGATAGTGCACACAAAAATGTTGCACGCACAATGCCCTCTGGTTACAGCTGTAACTAACCATGGTAACACATGTCGCCTATTCTGGTGACCGTGGGAAAGCGATGCATTACCGCGATAATCTAACATGCACCTTGGAATCTTATAGATTAAAGATCTAAAACACGTGCAGCGAGGAGCAAAGGCACAAGGGAAAGAAAATATAAAGGTGGAATTAAGTGATTACCTTACTCCCTAGTATTATTTGAATTTTAATGTTGAATATGTTCCATTGTTTGGATGCCTAGAAGCATGCTAGGATGTATTTATATGGTTATGAATGACATGAATGCATGAAAGTTAGAATAACATAAGTTATATGTCTGTGTTCTATGTTTACATGCTTTGATACTTTGATGAGATGATTGTTGCCTTATTTATGTTTCTATGAGATGATCAACATGACTTCGTTATTGAAAAATGATGGTTTACATAAGCAAAGATAAATTTAGAGATGAACCACGTACCATCGTAGTGATCCATGGGGGATTACTATGGGTGTTCTTATGATAAGGAATGATGGGTTTGCCTTTATTCCCGATAATAGAACTGTGAGTTTGACCTTAGTTCTTTGGTGATGGAACGATGGGTGTGACCTTAGTACCCAGGTTGGGTAATGGGTGTGCCCCTATCCCATTGAAATTTGGCATATAGTACATTTTCCTTGACTTTTCCGATATGATGATGATGAGATAACACCACAGTTAGACCCTTCAGTCTAATTAACAACTGGATGTTTGAAACGCCTAATGTTTTATAAGTGATTCCATGTTCTATGTTTAATTTAAATAATACTATTGATGTATTATGTATGATCCATTGGGCTCTTAAGCTCACCTCACATACCGTTGAGGCGGTTCATGTTGATAGTGCTATAGAGTACTATAGGAGCTACAAACCTCACTGTTGAGGTTGTTATTAGAATTTTTTGTTAGGTAGTTAGTTTAGACTGGGAGTATTGTCCTCAAGACTACTTTTAAATCATTAATTTTCTTTATAGTTAAAACTTTGGCCACATAGGCCATATTGAGATATTTCAGTTGGAAACTTGTTCCACGCCTATTTAAATTTAATGTAGAAGTTAATGATTAAACTATTAATGATCCCTGCTTACTTTTCATTTGTTACTCCTTGGTGAGTCCAACAATTTGATTATTTATTCATATGAGTTCTAGTATGTCCAGATGATATTTAATGAGAATTGAAATGTGAGAAATGTAACATTCCAGTTCTCGATAGATGATATTTGTGCAAACATCTAATGGCGCATCTCTCCACATGTGACAAAAATGAAGGACCAAGAACTGAGGTGTTACAATACCATATATATCAAATATTTTACAAACAAGGATAAGGTTGAGCAACATTTGATATGTATCCTAAGTTCTCGATTTTTTAACAATATGCACAAGTCTTACAAAACATATATGAATCATGAAACAAGGAAGGCTAAGATAAACCACATTCTAATACCTTATGAGCTATCCTCTTAGGGCCAAAATGTCCCTCACATGCATATGAATGACAAAAGCTTAAAATTGAATGAGTTTTATGTTTAGGAGTGCACCTACGAATGACTTGATCAAAACAAAATTTCCATAGATAAGGTTTGGTTCGCTTTGCCATACATTCTTTAAAGTACTTTGGTTAGCTTTGCCAGACTTTCTTTAAAGAATTTCCATAAATGATGAAGTCCTCAATAAATATTTCCTCATAATCAAAAAATTTGTTCACCGTATACCTTTCAAAAGTAGCAGGTGCATTGCAAAGTGCCAAAGGCATTTGGTGGTATGCAAATTACCAAAAGGACAAGTAAAATTTGTTTCTTTTTTCTTAATCCTCTGTTGCAACTAGGATTCAATGAAAACTTGAATAACCATCAAGACAACAAAAGTGAGAATGACTTGCTAATCTTTCTAACATTCGATCTATGAAAGGAAGTGGGAAATGATCTTTTCTAGTTGCAACATTTAGCTTCCTATAGTCTATATAAGCCCTCTATTCATTTTGAACATGAGTGGGAATAACTCTCCTTTTAGATTTTTTATTATATTCATATGTCTTTTTTAAAACAACATTGATAGGACTCACCCACTGGCTATCGGAGATTAAAGAAATCATATTTGCATCAAGAAGTTTCAAATTTTCCTTTTGTACTACTTCCATCATAAGTGGATTAGTCTTTGCTAGGATTCTCTCCAAGGTTTGGAACCATCTTCCATCAAGATTCTATGCATGCACATGGATTGACTTAATCCTTTAATTTCAACTATGGTCCAAGCCATGGCTTCCTTAAATTCTCTTAGCACTCAGATCAACTTATCTTCTTGTAAATCTACGAGTTTCTTTGAGATCATCATCAGAATTCTCATTGTCCCTTAAAAATACAAACTTTAAGTGACTTGGAAGCAACTTTAAGTGATTTGGAAGCAACTTTAATTTGAACTTCGATGCTTGAAAAATAGAAGGGAGAAGTTTTTCATGAGACTAGATTATTTCAAGATTCACAATATTGCATTTAATGAGTTCTAATGACCCAAACTGAAAGCTTGCATCCTTTAATTCTAAATTAATCTCAAAATCAATTTTCAAGTGTTTTAAATTGTTAATTGTAAGGTTGTTTGTTAAGAGTAACCTTTAGATCATCCTCATCTTTCAATTCAAATAATTATTGTGTCAGAGGGTCAATCGTATCCACAATAAAAACATATGATATATCACTAGGATATCTCATAGCATCATAAATATTAAATTTGATAATTTCACCACCAAATTCTATAGTAAGTGCACTACTATGAGCATCAATCTTTGCTCTAGCTATTTTGAGAAAAGGCCATCATAGCAAACGAGATGCAAAGTCATGAGAAATATCTTTTTTCATGCTTCGCACATAAAAATCAGTAGGGAAAACCAATTATTTACTTTAACCAAAACATTTTCCAATATACCAACATAATATACAATGAATCTATCAACAAGTTGAAGAACCAATATTCAAGGACTCATAGATAGACAGTGGGATGACATTAATCAAAGCACCCAAGTCACACATAGCTTTTCTAATCCCAACATTACTTTTAGAACAAAGAATAATAAATGTACCTAGCGTTTTGCACTTAGGAGGTAGTTTTTTTCGAAGAAGCACTGAAACATTTTACCCTACACTTACCCTTTCATTACCTTTCAACTTACCTTTGTTGGTTCATAGTTCTTTGAGAAATTTTGTATAGCAAGGTATTCATTTACTAGTATCAAGTGAGGAAATATTTACCTCAACCTTACAAAAAGTCTCAAGAATCTCTTTATCTGACTTGAATTTTTTTTTTTTTTTGGAAATATAGGTTTAGTTACAAATATTCATGTTTGATCTAGATTTAGCTCCTTTGGTTGATCGAGTTGTGGTTGGGATGTTGTCACTTCATTTTCAATCTCTTCTTTTAAGGCGTGATCATGGGCTATTTGATGATATCTTCTAGTGTCCTACAACTCTTTTCCATTCGTAATGTAATTGCACTTGCATTTTGTTTTGGATTAACAATAGGTTGTGAAGGCAATTTTCCTTGATTCTCTAGCTTATTAACTATTGATGCTAATCGACTGATTTGATTCTTTGAGTTTTGAATGCTTGATTTTGTTTTTTGTTGAAATTGTTGATAATTAGTAACAAGTGCTTTGACCATATCTTCAAGAGACATACTTGAATTTTAAGAGGCTTGTGTGGATGTACATTTTGGCGAATCTAAAAATGCCCAAAATCAGGATTTTGTGGTGTATAAATCATGTTTGGATGATACTTTAAACCTCCGATTGTATGCGTTGGAAAATGGAGCATAATTCCATTGTGGTTGATTTGAAAAACCTCGAATTGTATTAGCTTCCTCTTGAAAATCATCTTGTAATGTTGGACACATATCGCTTAGGTGATTAGGAGCAACGCATATCCCACTGGCCTTAACATGTTGCATGCCTCTCATGGCCTTTTGTTGAGCAAGAGAAGACAAGTTAGAAATTTGAAGTTCAAGGTTAGACACATTTATACCTCATTGACTCTTTTTGAAGATGAATCTTGTCTGCAATTAAATTGTTGAGAGTTGGTTGCCATGATGGAAATTCAATGTAATACCCCTTTTCATTTTGTGTCTTAATCTTGTATCTCATCTTAAACTCACAAAATTATTAAAAAAAACCATTTAAGATCATTTCCTTATACATATATGTACATGTGAGAGTCAAAAACCTTTTTGAGTAGATATATTAGAAAAATAGTTGATTCAAATGAAAACTTGTTCTTCATCTTTAACTACTTGTTCAAGCTGGTCAGAGAACCTCCAGTCAGGGTGGCTAGATTGAGTGTGCTTGAAAGACCATGCCTTCCTAGAGCAGGATAACCTACCTCCCCATTCAATGTTTAACTTTACTTTGGATAAGGCTTACTCATTATCAAATTAAATTTTTAATCTCTATTTCAGTATTGTTAAAACAATTTTCTCCAGATTCTAGTGTGTTATTATCTAAGTCATTTCTTTATCCTACTAGTTTATTAGTTTTAAAAATAGTTTTCACAGTATCACTAGTATAATGAGTACTAGTAATAGAAACATGATGTAGTTATTGTTTGCCAAAAGTACCCAACATCATGGTTCATTCATTGATCAAATAACCTTTAATTATTGCATTCATGCTCTTGTACATACTAGTGTTTAAGTAACATCATAAGGCACAAAAATCAAGAAAATAAGGATAGTAAGTTTTGGCCTAAGTCCCTTAATTAGTAAACTGGTTTCCTGCATTTGAAAAATGGAAGGGGTGAGCTCTACAAGCCTAGTAGATTATTCTAATTCACAGACAATCCAACAATATAGGAAGCACATCATACAATCAATTACTTCAATACATTATGCAACACAAATAGTAGATTGTTTTCAACCGATCGAGGTAGGGTGGTTGACCCTAGGGTGATTCGCATGCCTCCAGCCAAGTGAACCTCACTGGAACATCACTAGTGTTCAAGTTGTGTGTCCATATGTCCAGTAGTCCACAAGCTTGTAAGATAGTCCATCAATCTACAGATTTGAAAGATAATCGAGGCATGATCAAATTTCTTAAGTATGATTACGCATCCATTTCTTAATCAAGATGCTAATGTGAAAATCACCACTGATTGTCCTTAGGCCAATCAATGCCTCCAATTGTGTTGTTATCTTGTTAAGAATGATCTTATATTTGGTCACTAACATATTCATGTATATTAAATAATATTACTCGAAAATATAGATCCTTGACACCCACATGCATATGAGTATAATATGTAACATTCATTTAATCATATCTTTACCATACTTGTATTCTATAATGGCTTATTCTCATAGACTACATTCATCTAGTAAATTAATGTGCACATTATTTCATGTGTGAACAACGTCATGTATATGCTCTAAATCTATCATGGTTATGTCCATATGATCATAGCAAACAACATACATTTAAATCATGTTCTCATTATTCACAAAATCAATGCAAATATATGTAATTAATCACATGATCAATAAAGAGTGCATTCCACTACCACCTAGGCCATTTTTTATATAATATGCAAGCAAATAAGGTTAAAATTATGTGAGTTGGAAATCATCTCCACCTCGATTTACATGCTTTTTATTTTGTTTGATGCTCGTGGTGGTGTCGGTTCTTCAAGATTCCTATAAAAGCATTCAAGTATTAGTTGGGATTCAATTTAACTCCTAAACTTGGCTTTGGGTTCAAAATGACCTCTAAAGTAATCTCAGGTTCAAAATAGCCCATGAACATTGACGTGGGTTGTTTAAGGTCTAATTTACGAATTACTTCTATGGTATATCGAATTTCAAGAGGCCATAACTTGACATTTGGGACTCCATTTTATGGGATTCTTGGGTCTATCTTGTAGTGCTCACAATGAAGAACATTGTGGTGATGACTGCTTTCCTCAGATAAGCCCGTATTTGAATAGAAATGCACATGAACTTGCTAGTTTGTCTATCCCACTTTTGCGCAACAATTTTGGAAGGTTGGTTCGTAAGCTCAAGATGTCCAGTTGGGGTCTTTCTTGAGTTTATTCTATAGTAAACTTCACAAGGTTCAACATGGTAGTGGCAGTTTCCTTGGATCATGCCTACACCATTTCAGAAATGGTGTGAAATTTACAATTTCGAAACTAATATTGGGAGATAATTTCAGCATTGATTCGGAGGCTACGGTTGTAGAATTTTGTGGTTATGGAGGTGTTTAAAAGCTTATTCCTGCCACTCTTGATGGTAAAGGTTTGGACCTTTTTGAGCATTTTATGGTCTTCAAAAGCATATCTAAAGTGGTGTGATATTTTTAGGCCATAATATAACTAAAACTTTGTATGAAATAAAAGGTATGGAAATAAGATTTTAAAGAGACTAGGAAGAAAACTTATACCTCAACTTTAGCTACTCTTCTCTCCCTACTTTTGTGCTTCTAATGTTTCCTCTCAAACTGTAACACCCCAACCCCGGCATTCTTTGATTTGAGAGTTGGACTTAACCACCATTCTTTTTGACGGTGGACTTAACCAATTGGCGGGTTGGGTCATGGTACTTTACAAGCGACACACACTTGTTCTTTTCTTTTTTTTTTTCAATACCTCATGCCTTAAAATAAATTCAATAGTACAATTTTCACAATAAAAAATCAAGGCAATTAAAGATAAAGAAAAATTCAACTTCTTTATTAATAAAAGAAAGTACCTAATTTTGTAATGTAAACTAGTACATTGTTAATCAAAGAGACTCATAATCTTAAAATAAAAATACTAACTATCAGCGGAAGTCTTAAATCATAATTGGGCAACATGCCCTTACATTAAGAGAAACTTTCAAGAGAATGAAAACTTGCTAAAACAAAAACTATC
>JAJIYU010014509.1:0-13211 GCA_030144865.1 Tinospora cordifolia
CGATGCTCTAAATGCATATTATACTAAATATGAGTAAATACACTACATTTTCTATTATATTAATGCACATTATACATAAAATACGTATAATATAATTAATCTGCTATGCAAGTAACACCAAGAATGGTCTTCCAAGGATGAGTGATATTTCACTATCCTCTTCCATGTCTAAAACCACAAAGTCCACTGGAAATATGAATTTATTCACCTTGACCAACACATCTTCAATTACCCCTTTTGGATATGTTAAGGATCTATCTGCTAATTGAAGAGTGATTGTGGTTGGCTTGATTTCTGACATTCCCAACCTCTTGCATACTGCTAAAGGTATTAGATTAATACTTACCCCAAGATCACACAATGCCTTCTCAAAGATTTCAGACCCAATGTTGCATGGTATAGTGAAACTACCCAGATCTTTCAACTTTTGAAGAAGTTTCTTTGTAGGATGGCTGCACTCTTCAGTAAGCTTGACCGTTTCAAAATCCTCTAGCTTCCTCTTCTTAGACATGATCTCTTTCATAAACTTTGTATAATTAGGCATTTGTTGCAAAGCTTCTGCAAATAGGATGTTTGTATGAATCTTCTTAAACATTTCCAGAAACTTGGCAAATTGTTCATCCATCCTCTTTTTTTGGAACCTTTGAGGGAATGGTAAAGGTGGAGATTCAGAGCCTTTACTCTCTTGAGTGACACTTTCCTTGACTTTTCCTTTTGATGCTGAGGTTCTTCATGTTGGACCACTGATTTCTTTTGAACATTCATCTCATTGCTAACAACTTCTTCAGCTTCAATAGGCGGTATACTTGTATGTGGTGGGCTTGCTACTTCTTTGCCACTCTTAGTAGTCACTGCTTTGCAACTTTGTTTTCAATTCACCTGAGTATCACTTGGAAATGAACTCCGCTGCTGGTTAGAGACTATTTGTGCCAACTTCCCACTTGCGTTTCCAAACTCTTAATAGTGGCATTCATATTTTCAATATGGATTTCAATTTTGGAAACTCTAGTATCATTTTTGTCCACCCTTCCAGTTAGCTCCTTGAAGAATCTTGTGTGCATATTCATCATTTCATCAAGCTTATCTTCCAAGGATGGCTTTTTATCCTGCAAAAGCTATTGAGGTACAAATCTTGGTGGCACTTGAGCGTTTCTGCTGTTTGCATATGAGAAATTCTCATGCTTTCTCACTCCTGGATGATAGTACTTTAGGACATTATACCCCTAGCTGGTCCTTGGTAGCCACTGAATCTGTTAATGGCATTTATTTGCTCAATGGAAGCTTCTTCATGATAGGACGCCTTGTTAGCTTCTACAATGGAATGCACTTGTTGAGTTTGCTGATTCTGAAACTGTCCACCACTACTCTTTTCTTCCACCAAATTCAATCAATGGGTTATAGTAGCAATTGGGCATGCAAAGCACTAATCTCATCCGCTTCATGAATTCCTACTCTTTTTGTTGTTCCTCTTTCAATACTGTGCCCATATGCATTAGCTGTCATGTCTTCAATCAGTTGAGTGGCATTTGTGGTTAACTTTCCCATCAATGAACCTCCAACTGCTGAATCTACCAAAGCCCTAGTGGGTGGTGTAAGTCCACTATAAAACATCTGGATTTGGAGCCAAGGAAGATATCTATGTTGTGGGAAACGCTTCAGTAAGTCTTTGAACCTTTCCCAAGCTTTGTACAGTGATTCAAAATTAGATTGCTTGAAGGAACTAATTTCACCTCGCAGCTGATGTACCTTGGTTGGTGAGAAATACTTTTGCAGAAATTTTTGGCCCATCTCTTCCCGAGTCGTAATACTTCCAGGAAGC
Organism: Tinospora cordifolia; assembly: GCA_030144865.1. Classification (NCBI taxonomy): domain Eukaryota; kingdom Viridiplantae; phylum Streptophyta; class Magnoliopsida; order Ranunculales; family Menispermaceae; genus Tinospora; species Tinospora cordifolia. The sequence continues at coordinate 1,820 of JAJIYU010014509.1, forward strand.
AAGGTTTGTAGCCAACTTCTCGCTTTATCCCTTAAAGATAAAGGGAAAAGTCTCAGCCTAAGCTGATCTTCAGTTACTCCATTCATTTTAACCGCGTCACAGATTTCCATGAAAGAATTTAAGTGTGCCATTGGATCCTCAATAGCTGAGCCTCCAAACTGTTGTTGCTGCACCATTGTGATCAAGGATGGCTTTAGCTCGAAATTATTTGCATTTATCGGTGTTCTTGCTATACTTGAGTAGTTATTGTTCAACACCGGTTTAAAGAAGTCCCTCAAAGGTGCCTCTCTATACTGTGCTCTCTATTGTTCCCAACTCCAGAACTTCCACTATCAGCCATAGTTGGTACTCATTCGTGAGCTTCCAATCAGATTTGATGAATTATTTTCAGCAAATCTGGATCGTAGGGATCACAAGGACGTTTACTCATGCAAGCCTGAAACACGGAAAACACAAAAAAATCAAGTGTATTGGATGAACTTCAATAAATCTCAAAATAATCAAGTAAAAAGTAACAATGAAATAAAATTTTTCCTTGACTAAGACTAAACCAAGTTCAATTGGTTCTAAAACATCTAACATTGTTTTTCCCTGACAACGGTGCCAAAAACTTGTCGCTAACTCTGTAAATGTACAGGTTCGTTTGAGTATTAATCGGTGATATTAGATATCGTCCTCAGGGAAAAATGGTTTAATTAGTGATCTCAAATCCCAATTTACTACTGGTTCGCATTTTATCAAGTCTCTAATTGTTGTGACTATATCAAATTCCTAATGTAAATCTAGTCTAGTGAAATTGATAATTCTATTCTTGGAAATCTATGTGTAATGGTTGTCTACGATATTGAATGCTACTGCATGACCTGTGATTCTTAGTTGTTGTTATGAATTGTCTACACTATGAGTTTTTGCATCTGTAATTGAGACCCTCTCTTGAGGTGTTTCAATATTGATTAGATTTGTTTTATAAAGCCCTCTTCTGAGGCGCTTACTCAACAACCCAATTTTTTTATTCGAAAGTCCCTGTGCAACTCCCTAGATCAGTTAACAACCTCCCGATTAACCAACTATCCTAAGTCCAAACTGCGATAAGCATCCTTTAGACCTCTCTCTCAAGTTAGTCTAAAGTGTTATGTTCATCATGTCTATGGCTAGTAAACACAAAACATTAAGCAAACATAGTATGGAATAGTGTCTCTAGTCCAATAATTACAACTAGATATCAAAGTTCATGCATTGAACATCACATCCCACACAAAGAAAACGAATTACCTTGACATGAAATTAATAGAAATCATTAAACAATAATCAAAGAAGAAAATCATACTCAAAATTTGACAATAATCATTAATTTGTAGTTGAAACACTGGTTCTTGCTCTTCTCACCTATCACAAGTGATTTTTTTTCGTATACAGTATATCTGGGCTCTAATAACCTCTCCTATTTATAGTCCCGCACTAAAAAAAAACCTAAAAAATATGAAAATTCCGATACTTAATCGTGTGACTGCGGTCAATAATGTTCTTCAATAAAACACTGGAATCTTCTCATTCTATCCACCGCGGTCGTTCACAAACCATGTTCTAGTTACCGCGGTCACTGGATCATTGACCGCGGTAACCAGTGAGCTTTGTTGACTTCATGTCCTTCTTCGGCTACCGTGATCTTCAGTTATTCGATTGCGGTCTCTTGACACTTTCTTCATGATTTCTTCTTCTTTTTGCCTTCATATGATGTGCGTTCCCTTTTTGCTTCAACCTGTACCTGCAATACACTCAATTTCCTTTTCCAAACATCATTTTCTCATCAAAGAGTTCCAAATCTTTAAAACAAAGCTTATAATGAAATGAAACAATGCAAGTTCTTAAACTACATGCTCATGCTACTAATTATGCAAATCTCCGCCTAATTTTCCCTTTATTTCCTATAAAATGCCATAAATCGCCTATGCTAATGTTGGTTTACTATACAACTAACAATATCCCAGACCAATAGGGGGATATTAAGGATAGTCCTTATGGTCTTGATGACAACCCAAAACAATTGGATTGTTTGAATCACCTAATGTTTGATAGGTGAGTGCATGTTCTATATTTTGACTTAAATAATGTTTGAGATGTATTGTGTAAGATCCAATAAGCTCTTGAGCTCACCTCATTTCTAGTTTTTCAAGTGACTAGTAATGGAGTTCATGTTAACGAGCAAAGCCAATTGTTCCTTCATAGTAGTAGTTGGCCTTCACGATAGGTCCTTTCAAGTTATGTCTTTTACTTATGGCATGTAGCCTAGGCATGCAAGTTTAGAGTGTCAGTGATTATGTTATGATTTTGTTTTATTCTCTAAAACTCGTCCATGGGACCATAGTTTAGTTGTCAATATTGACATTAATTTAAACTAATTTTCAGTTGATATATCATCACAAGGTTTTATCATTCGCTTTCTAAATCAGTTTATTTATACACTTTGTTGTATTATGGAATATGGCCTGGTGTAACCAGAAGATTGATGTGTGAATTAGTAATATCTTGGTTCTTGAATGGTGATATGTGTAACACTCCCTTTTTCTGTTTGTGTCTTAATATTGTATCTTATCTTAAAATCATAAAATTATTCAATGTAACACCTCGCTCCCACACCCTTGGCCCATGTCACCCGACAAAATCTTTCTTCAATATTTTTAGGCTCCCCGGGAAGCGAACCGGTGCTATGTTAACCTTTTTCTTTCTAAATTTCAAATCTATGAGACATCCTCTGCGCATTAATCTATGTACAAAACAATTCATAAAAAGTTATGACGCCATAAAATAAAACAAATCATTTATCATTAAATGAAAAAATTCATGAGTAACAACCTAACCCTTAGTTATAATGAAATTTAAATAAATAAATTGGGCCCACATACCCTATAATGAAATAAGAAGAAATTTAATGATCTCCCAAGTAACCTTGTAAAAATCAATTTCCTGATGTTGAAAAGTAAGGGGTGAGCTAAAAAGCTCAGTAGATCATCTCAAATATTTAAATTATTATTTCGACAAAATAAAACATGCATAGCAACTACTTTTCAAAAATTAAATGATTCAAGCAGTAAATTATTTTGATTGTCATTAAAGATCAAAAGGATACCCTCCAGCATTTTCAATCCCTAGGGAAAGAGTTATTATATTGAACTTAAGCCCACAGAGTTGAGGTAGGATCAACTTCGAACCCTTTATTACTACATGACTGTTGATTGGAATGCTCAAGAAGAACATCCACCTCGGTGCCAGTATCTGGTTAAGATCTTTATTTAATCTTATATGAAATGTAAAAATAAATTATTTAAATATTGTAACAGTATTTAAACATACAAGCATTACATCATAAATCATGCATCATTATAAACCTAAGCATGTATATTCTATATGACCTGTATATAAGATCAAAATAAAATGCCCAAGCAAGTCTTCTTTGAATCAAATATAATAAAGTAAATAGAGGAAATTATTTCATCTCGAGATCGCTTCCTTCTGAACTTTCTTCAGATCTTTCAAATCTTTCCCCCTTCATTGCATTGGACTTGTGCAGCACTCCATCGGTACTAATCTGTTGGTTGTTTAGAACAACTCAAGAAAAGAAAAAAGATTAGAGATGCCAAGAAGGAGGCACAGAGAGAGCAAGAGAGATTTTATTAACTCTTGCTCTGCGATGAATGAAACAAGCGAGGTAGGAGGGTTTATTTAGAGTCTCCGGGGGTTAGTTTCGTTATTTTTTAGCCTTCCTAAGTTAGAAAACTTTCTTTTTTGTTGATTTTTAGCGCACAAGTCTTAGGGGTTTGGAACTAGGGTTTTTTCTAAGGTTTTGTTACAAGGATCAATAGTCATAATTGCATTTTGTGCGAAATCGTGTGATCATGAATTTTTTTCATTTTTTTTTCTCATTTTTACGCAAACAAATATGGCAAATTCATGCAAATTTTTTGGTTTTTTGTTTTCTTATATATATATATATATATATATGTAAATAATTATTTTGTACACATATATATATATCATAATATTTAATATTTGCATCACGTATTTAATACATACCTACGTACATATATTTATATTATTTATTTTTCGATGCCAAAATTTCTCAAAGTCGAATTGTTTTATTTTGTTCATTGAACTTCATACAAATCTTCGAGGTATTACATTCAAAAACCATTTACAATCATTTTTTTATACAAATATGTACATGTGAAAGTGAAAAACCTTTTTGAGTAGATATATTAGAAAAATAGTTGATTTATTTGAAACCTAGTTCCTCGTCTTTGACTACTTGTTCAAGTTGGTGTGACAACCTCAAATCAGGGTGGCCTAACTAAGTCTGCTTAAAAAAATCATTTCTTCCTAGAGCAGGATAACCTACCTCTCGTTCAATGTTGTACTTTACTTAGGAAATTGTTTATCCACCATCAACTTAAACTTATAATCTCTATCTCAGAACTATTAAAACAATTTTCTTTATATTCTAGGGTGTTACTATTATTAGAGTCGTTTCTTTATCCTACTAGTTTATTAGTTTTAAAACTCGTTTTCACAGTGGCATTAGTATCTTGAGCACTAATAACAAAAACATAAATGTAGTCATGGTGTGCCAAAAGTATCCCACATCAGGGATTATTTATTGATCAAATAACCCTTAATCATTAAATTCATGCTTTTGTACATGCTAGTGTTTAAGTAACATCATAAGGCACAAAAAACAAGAAAATAAGGACAATAAGTTCTAGCCCACGTTCTTCAATTGGTATACTAGTTTCTTGCATTTGAAAAATGGAAGGGGTGAGCTCTACGAGCCTAGTGGATCATTCTAATTTATAAACAACCTAACAATATAGCAAGCACATCGTGCAATCAATTACTTGAATACATTAGGTGATACAAACAGTAGATTGTTTTGAGTCGATTGAGGTAGGGTGGTCGATCCTAGGGTGATTCTCATTCCTTTGGCCAAGTGAATCTTGGACGAATGTCATTGGCATCCAGGCTATGCATTCGTATGTCCAACAATCCGTAGAATTGGAAGATATGCAAGGCACGATCAAGTTTCTTAAGTGTGATCTCACACCCATCTCTTAATCGACACATTAAGGGAGAATCGCCATTGATAGTCTTTAGGCCAATCAACCCCTCCAAGTGTGTTTTTATCTTGTTAAAAGTGATCTTGTATTTGGTCACTAACATATTCATGCATATTAAATGGTATTATTCTAAAAGATAGATCCTTCATACCCTCATGCATATGAGTATAATATGTAACATTCATTAAATTATATCTTTACCATGATTGTATTCTATAATGTCATATTCTCATAGATTATACTTATCTAGTAAATTTATGTGCATATCATTCCATACGTGAACAACATCAAGTATATGCTCTAAATCTATCATAGTTACGTGCATATGATCATAGCAAACAACATACATTCAAATCATGTTCTCATTATTCATAAAATCAATGCAAACATATGCATTTAATCATACGACCAAGGGTGCATTCCACTATCAACTAAGCCATTTTATATATAATATGCAAACAAGTATGATTAAAAAGTGTGTGAGTTAGAAATCATTTTCACCTTGATTTACATGCTCTTTTATATTGTTAGATGCTCATGGTTCTATCGATCCTCCAAGATTCCTATAAAAGCACTTGAGTCTTAGTTGGCAGTCAATTTAGCTCCTAAACTTGGCTTTGGATTCAAAATGACCTCTAAAGTGATCTCGGTTCAAAATAGTCCATGGACTCTGACGTGGGTTGTTTAAGGTCCAATTTTCGAATTACTTCTATGGTATATCGAACTTCAAGAGGTTATAAATTAAGTTTTGGGACTTCGTTTTATGCAATTCTTGGGTCTATCTTGTCATGCTCGCGATGAAGAACATCGTGGCAATGATTGTTTTTCTCAGCTAGGCCCATGTTTGAATTGAAACGCACATAAACCAACTGGTTTGTGAATCTGTCCTATTTTTGTGCAACAATTTTTGAAAGGTTGGTTCGGGGGCTTCAGGTGTCCGATTTGGGTGATTCTTGATTTTATTCTATAGCACACTTGACAAGGTTCAACATGGTATGACACTTTCCGTGAATCATGTCTACACCATTCTAGAAATGGCGTGAAAATTACTACATCATAACTAATGCTGAGAAATAATTTTAACCTTGGTTTGAAGGCTATGGTTGTTAGAATTTTGTGATTCTAGAGGTGTTGAAAAGATTATTCCAGCCAATTTTTGATGGTGAGGGGTTTGGACCTTTTTGGGCATTCCATGGTCTTCAAAAAACTTATCTAAAGTGGTGTGGTCTTTTAGGCCATAATATAACTTAAACTGTGCATGAAATAAAAGGAATTGAAATAGGATTTTAAAAGGACTAAGGAGAGAACTTATATCTCAACTTTAACTACTCTTTCCTTCCAATTTTTGTGCTCCAAACTCTTCTCCTTTTCCTTTCCTCTCAAGCACACTTCAAATGCTTCAAGGAGAAGTTCTCTATTTATACTGAAGCTTTGATCATTGAAGCTAGTGTTTAAGGCATGGTGGAGGTTAGGTTAGGAGTGAACATAAAAGCTAGTGTTTAGGACCTGGTGGAGGGTAGGTTAGGGGTGATCATTAAAGCTATTCATGACACTATTAAAATAATTAATTATTCGATTATTTGATTTTATATTATTTATCAAATTATTATTATTATTATTATTTTTTACTTTTATTTTTTCTTTAAGTCTCCTTGGTGTCCTGTGAATTTCAACACGAAGCTCTTTGTCTAATTTGATCATTGCTTTCAAAATAATTTTTCAAAGTTTATTGTATCTGTATCAGACTAGTTGAATGGTCCGATTCTTGATATTGGTCAACCTTTGTTGACCAAGATTATTTGACACTTAATTATAGTCATCTTGAGTTATTATTGACTTGAAAATTTGGAAGGTTTATAATATGTGGCAAAAGTGAATATGAATGCGTATACATCTCTAACTGTAGCATAAATGTGGCAATTGTGAATGTTCAGGAACCGGGGTGTTACAAAGGTGGTATCAGAGCCAAGGTTGTAGAGTACTGGGCTAAGTGTCTAGACTTAGACAGACTAGGCTTAGACTGTAGGTCTGACAAAGAGACTTCTAAGCCTAGATGATGTGTATAGGACCTCGGTGATTAGGTTGTAGGTTGAAGGTATTTGTTATTAAGTATAGATTGAGGTTGTGTGTTCAAAGAAGAAACTCTACAACCAAGTATTGAGTATAGCAATGCTTGGGAAGTCCCAGTAGTTGAGACATTTGCGAAATTGTATGGGTGTAATAAGATTTCCAAGTGAAAGTCTATGTAGTTGGGCAAGGGTGGTATGAGACATTCGAACTCAAAAGCATGGATGGAAGCTTCGAAGTTTCTCTATACTAGCATGACATTTTAGATTATATGCATGATTGTTTTGGCTTGCATGTTATGCTTATATTAATGTTTGAAATATTATATCATAAAGATTTTAATTACTGAGCCTAAATCTTGTAATGAGAAAACATCAGAGGTTTTAGAACAACCTTATTGTGGACTTAGAAGCATAAACTAATAAGCTATTGAACCAACGAGAACTTAGAAACATTAATCTAGAATCATATTAGTAAAACGAAAATAAATACTTTGGTTGTGTATATATATATATGGATGTTTATGATTGGTTTCATGACAAATGAATGAATGTTTGGCTTGTAGATAATGGCTAGTTCCAAGAAGTATGTCACAAGATCTACTACCACTTACGAGATTGAAAAATAGGAAAGGGGGCACATGCTAATGCTATTGAGGCTTATATAGGGACCGTGTTGATTCTTGAGTTGTTGACTGAGATCACCAGGAGAGTTACTGAGCAAGTTATGTGGGCGCTACCTAGATGTAGCCACAGGTGGTGCTACAACCACAGATATAGGTCCAACATCAGGAACATATTCTAGTGCAGCAGCCAACACCGTTGCTTGATGTTCCAGTTTGTAAAACCCCACATCCCGTGCCCGGGGCCCACGTCATCAAACAATAAATTTCTTTCTATTTCTGGCCTACCCAGGAAGCGGGTCCCGTGTTACGAACATAATAATTGAAAGGCATAAATACAAAGGACAAGAATAAAAATCAAGCTAACAAAACAAGCAAGTATTATCTAAGTCAAAATAATAAATTAAAAGAAATGAAAGAGATTCACCTCGAGATCGCTTCCTAACTTTTGTAGCACTTCCTTGCTACTACTTCACAAGCTATTTAGAATAGCTCAAGAAAAAGAAGGACTAGGACTAAGGTTGCCAAAAGGAGGCAAAGAGAGAGCAAGAGGAATTTTAACTCTTACTTTGGGATGAATGAAATGGGTAGAGTAAGGATGTTTATATAGAGCCCTATTTCAACTAGTGTTTCTATTTTTCCAATGTGGGACTATCATTTCCTATATATGCATACCTTAACATCATACCAAATAAGATATTGCATTTATGAATGCATTTGCTTTACACATATAGTTTTTTATATATATTACTATCATACTAAATAAAATATTATTTTCATGAATGCATCTAATTAATACTTTATACACATACTTTGCTATATTAATATCATACTAAAAATATTATTTTCTTATTTAAATAGAGAGGAGTATATTTACTTAACATTTCTATATGTCTAATATTAATTAATGTATATCCTTATATACTTTTATGTCAATTAATAACAAATCTATATATACGTATATGCACCAATAAAGTGTGTTTTAAACTTAAATTTTGGGTATTACGACACTTAAAATTTTAGGTATTCCAACCTACCCTCCTTAAAATAAATTTCGTCCTCGAAATTTGTACTTATCTACGTCAATGTTGTTTGGTTAGGTATTTTGGGTGAAGAGATTTAACTTAAGATTAATCTTTAAGAACTGGGTCATTTCTTTTGATTGATTGAATAGGTAGGGGATATTTATTCTTTACTATTTTTTTAAAATAGTTGTAGGGTCAGTTCCATTGGTAAAATTCAATTTTGAACCCTTCGTCTCTAGTTGATGGTAGTCCATAGTGTATTATCTTCATAGAATAGGGGTATGAACATGGCATCCTAGTGTCGACAGGAACAGTTTCGCTGATAAAACAATAGCACCAATCGTAATGCTAACAATTACGCCGATAAAATAGTACTTTTGACCATAACATCGACAATTATGCCGATAAAATAGTGCCTTTGCCAGTAACGCTGACAATTATGTCGTTAAAACAGTGCCTTTGTTTGTAATGCCAACAATTATGCCAATAAAACAGTGTCTTTGACCGTAACACCAACAATTATGCTGATAAAATAGTTCCTCTGATAGTGACGCCTAATAAATATGTCGATAAAATAGTGCCTTTGACCGTAACGCTGACAATTATGTCATTAAAACAGTGTCTTTGTCCGTAACGCCGACAATTACGTTGATAAAACAGTGCCTTTGATCGTAACGCTAACAATTACATCAATAAAACAGTAGTAATGCAGCTATAATAGTATTGTCCCCTCTCTTTTAAATTCTTGGCCCAGTTGCACCTTTCACAATTTTGATCATCCCTTTTCTTTTACTCTTCAAAAATGTTCTTCTTCTTTTTTTTTAATCTTAGTTATGGTTTCCTTGCTATCCGAGTCTGGTAATTCCTCCACTCCTCCAGTGCGTTCTACCACCATGTTGGTGCCGAAGCCGTCAAGGTTCAAAACGTTGGCTCGTAAGTCCATTCGACCACCACCGGTGAAACTTGACTCAGATTCTTCCGATGATGATCTTTCCTTGTCATCTGAGTCTGGTAATTCCTCCACTTCTCCAGTACGTTCTACCACCATGCTGCTGCCGAAACTGCCAAGGTTCAAAACGTTGGCTCGTAAGTCTGTTCGTCCACCACCAGTGAAACTCAACTCTTATTCTTCCGATGATGATCTTTTACTTGCAGATTTCTTCACACGAAAGTCCCAGCTGTTTCCATTCCTGTTGGAATCGTCTCCTAAAGGTAAGAATCCTTTATCCTGTCGATCTACTCGTTCTGATTTATCCCCTGTCTCTCTAGCAGAACCGAAAGTCTCTATCCCGATGTGCTCAAAAGTTCCTCCACCTCCTTTAACAATATCAAGCTCAGAGAAACTTAGAGAAATTTCTTAGATTTATGAAATTCTAGAAACTGGTGATTGTTCTCAAGTGAACCCTTCTCCAATCCAATCTACAACAACTACAACTCAAGCTAGTGGCTCTAGTGACCAAAAGGTCATCACAAGGCTCAGTAGAAGGATACTAAGAAGGTTTGTTGGGTAAGGACACAGCCTTCGGGAAGATACTCTGCAAAAATTAATTTGGCTAAAGGAAGATGCTGGCTTGGAACTTTTGATACTGACATGAAGCTACTCTTGCTTATGACAAAGCTATTATCTCCATGAAAGGTTTCCATGCTCGAACCAATTTCATTTACTGGCCAAACTATGCTAATCTCTTTCGTTTTTCACCTCCTAACAATGATGCCAGTAGCGACACTTCTAATGTTACTACTGTCAGTAATACTACTACTTCATTGTCTCCTGTTCAATTTGTTTTTGATACGTGTGGTGATGTTTCCTCAAATAGGTCTCCTACCTATGGCAGGAAAAACATCAATAACTTCTTTTGCTCCAATGATTCAAGATCTGGGCACTTGGAGAGCATAGTTTTTGCTAGTTGCTTGAGGCCATCTTTCAACCCAAATCCCATTGATTTTGATCCTTTTGTTACTACCATTGAGCCTGGTCACCCTGGGAATGTTCTTGTATCTGATCTTAATGCTTCAACTAACACTGGGTCTTTATCAGATTTGATGTCGAATAATGCAGGGTTTTCATCCAGGTGTATGGAAGAGCTGGATCATGGATGGGCTAGTGGGCAATCTTCGTCATCATCATCTTTATTATCATCGTGCGATGTTTATATTGCTAATGAAGCAGGAAATAGATGCATGGAAGACCTTTTGTCAGTGAGTCAAGATCTTGGTTTTGGAAGCTACACGTCTTATCAGTGACAACAACCCTCTTTACGGAAGAAGAAGAAGAAGGAAAAGAATAAGAAGAAAAGAAGGAGAAGGAGAAGTTCTCCTTTGGCTTGTTTCATTGAGAGAGACCAAAGTTATTGCATCAACTTTGGTCCTGTCTCAGTTTGTAAAATTTTTTTTTGTGTGATCTCTGTGTAATCTTCCTCAAAAATACAAAATCGAGAGGTTGAATGTTTTTTTTCCAATATTATTATTATTATTATTATTATTATTATTATTATTATTATTATTATTATTGTTTTTATTGCTGGAAATGGTGTTTTGGAAAAAGATACTGAGTAGTTGCGTCTTGTACG